>BDUI01000876.1:13454-25836 GCA_002335545.1 Apodemus speciosus
TGTGTGTGTGTGTGTGTGTGTGTGTGTGTGTGTGTGTGTGTGTGTGTGTGTTTGATCCTTGGGTATACAAGCCACTTACATTAATTATTGAAATGCTGTATAAAATACACCAAAAACTTCCCTCAAACCAATTTCCTTTCATTTTTCACAGTACATTTGGCAAGAGAAATTGTGTTTTATAGGGTGAAAAAAATATTCATTCCACCAATTTCTAATTGTATGTAGATCCAGTTAAAGGAGCTATTTTTCCCCATAGCCAGATTTGTGGGCCATGGGAGAAAGTTACTGTATAATGAATAATATGTAGCTAAGATTCATTTTCATCCTGTCCTTGTAAACATTCATTTGTGCAAATGTATATTTTCCATACAGAGAATGCAAATCATAAGTGCTGTTCTGCTCTATTGGGTACAGTAAATTTGTGTTCTAAAAAAGTCCCCTAAATACATAATTTTCTACCAGCAAGGACTATCTTATTAAAAATTCATTTTAGTTTACTGGATATTCCTTGAAAAATAACACTTATTAAATAACCAGCAYCTCATTTGGCTAAGAAGTTTTGTTTTGTTTTGTTTTTTACTAGTAGCATAGTGACAGAAGAAAGCTCTAGCATGTGCCTCAGGTTTCCCAAAGTACTTTTCAGCCTCAGTAGCTACCAGCATCACAAAAGCCATATTGTAGTTAGTCCCTCACAGAGACATAGGTTTGTAGGTTGACAGATCCTTGGACAATGGAACTACCATCTAAGCAGAGAGCACTCATATCCTTTGAGGCTTATTAAGAATTATAACTTTACTTCTCATGAAGATATCTGGACTTTTCATTTCAGTTTATTTTATTTCAACTTAATATAATGCCATATGTTGGAAAATCAAACGTATAAATAATAATATGGACAAAATTATAATAATTGACAAAAATAAAAATGTTTTGGACCATGCAGTGGTTGTTCCTTTGTAACTGTAACTAATACGACATAAAACTTTTCCTTATATTTTAATAAGTAGCATGGTTTATTAAATATGATGCACTTATGGGCTCCCAGAGRATTTTCACTCTTTTTGCTAATTACAGTATAGTTACATTAAATACCTTTATGTATCTGGCAGTAGAGCAAAGCATATGTGCAGAATCAATGCCTGGAATGAAACTATTGCCTCAAAAKKGTTCTTTATAGGTTAATTTCTTATAATTTTAATGTTCTCTCCCAGGATTTGTACCAATTGCCACCCCTCCCAATACAGGAATGTTTACTTTCCACATAATAATCAATAGAATGAACAACTTATCTTTTGATACTCAATGAGAAATCAGCATCTTAATGCAGCTTCATTTTTTACTTATACTATTTATAAATAAACTTGTCATTTTAAATATTTCATTTTTAACTTATAGACAATAATATCAAAAAGACTCAGTGAATAAACTTCTGTCCTAGCACAAGGTCCTGAGCCTCTGTGCAACCCACATTAGAAGGCAGGTATCTTTTCTTACTCCTGGAAAACTAGTTCTGGGAGGCAGGGAAAGGAAGGAGGGTTATAGGACCTTACTGGCCAGCCAATATTATAGGAAGATCAAGGTTCAGACATACTCTGTCTCAAAATATTAAGTGAGAAGCAATAGAGGAAACCTTGGGCATGTATTCATGCACATACATGAATACACATGCACACACACAAGTGCACACAGAGTGAATAAAGAAAAATTATAATAGATAAGTGTAGTCATCTCTGCAATGACACAAAAACTATAGAAAACCCAACCAATCAAATTACAGAGTTATGGACTCCATTCCCAATAGATACATCTACAAAAACCTCCCATGCCAGTGAAACACTGGGGAAGATGTGCTGGAAGGAGAGTAAGAGCCAAAGGATAAGCAACTTTCCTGTAAGGTTGTGAATCCCAATAAGTAACATCAGAAGCTACACAAAGTCTTTTCAACATGACTTTGACTCCCCAAATGTGAGCTGAACAACATGCTAAATGGGACAAAGAGAAACCCAGGCTGCCAACCCTACACTAAGACCTACAGRCAGATGCCTAAAGCTCGAATGGAAGTGAGTTTCCCCACCAAAGAGCACATCAATGGGTTGTCCAGTGTCAGCTTACACTTGGAAATATATACATATGTGCAAATACATATTGCATACCATAACAATTGATGGAAAAAAAGAGGCTGTAAATCTGAAGGAGATTTGGAAGGGTTTAAAGCTAGGAAAGGGAAGAAGAAATGTAATTAAATTACAATCTCAAAAATAATAGAAAAATTAGTTCTTTGTGAGGCTTAGGACTGATTGAATGTTCTCAAAATTGTTAGTGGATTAGTTAACTTTTCTTGTTGCTAGAGTCTAATATTTGACAAAAAGAAACATAAGGAGGACTCATTTACATTGGCTTACATTGATTCGAAATGTGATCCATCATCACATGAAAGACAGTGTTTGGAGTAGGTATACAATGGCACACCACNCACACACACACACACAGACTTACTTTATATTGTCTTCTTATTGGGAAATTTCTCCTGGCTTGAAGAACAAATCTAAAATCTTAACATGGAAAGTCCAAGAAAATGTAGCATTTACATGAAAAGTCTCTACAGAAACAGTTAGAAATACTTAACATAGATAATTATGCAAACAAGGTTTTCAAATCCTAAATTTTAATAAAATTAGATTTAAGAAAATTCTCTAGGGATTGAGCCCTAAGAAATTTATCAAGATGATCACTCAGCTGAGGAAAATTGAGCTCAAGGCTAAATTGACCTAAGAGTAAAAACACAGTGCCCACTAGGGATCTATTGGAAAGAAATGGGCTTCTTTTATATTTATATATACATATAGCATCTGCACACATTTGGAGGGAAAAAAAAACGGTAGTGGCACAGGCTGATAGACAGCATAAGCTGAGAAAAAAGAAGAAATTTTTCCATTTTTCTCCACCTAGGATTGTTGAGGACCCCAGTGTAATAAAGAAATAATCAATGGAATCCAGGCAAAGTGGATGAGGAGGACTCAGTTCTATTGATGTGTACCTCTTTGTTTAACTTTATTTAGATAAAAACAACCTTAGTTTACATGCATGTTTATTGTTAGCGAAGGTTAAACACCTCCTTGCAGGCTAATCTGTGAAACTCCAGGAATTTGATAGAAAATTTTGTATATGATAATTTTATGTGTAACTCACTAGCACTTTAACCAAGTAGCAGGTCAAGCTTAAATAAGGGTGTAATCAACTAGGCAGAGCAGTCTCATTAGCTGGATATTAAAACACAGATAGTGGGTTAGCCAATTGTTATTTTTGCTATAAAATTAATAAAAGCCTTGAAAATAAGGTCTCCTCTTACACTGACTTATTTATCATGAGCCTCTTGTTACTGAAAGGCCTTCAGTAGTTTCTACTGTCTTTAGTATTGATGACAAATATCAATCACTGGGGGTTGCCAACCCCTCAGTGTTGAGTTTCAAATCTCTCGACTTGCATTCTTTCATGGAGATTTCCTTTCCTTTCACTAAGACTGGCAGTAGCCAACAGCTATCAGTGGTAGCAGAAGTCTGAGACCTCAAGGAAGAGTAGGGAGCTAAGTGGGAGCTTGGCAGAGGGCTGGTTTGAGACCTTGCTCAGCATTAGTATAAACTCTCAGATAGTTTCTTTTCTTATCCTTCTGGAGTGCGAAAACCCAGTGGACTCCAGTCTAATCAACTAGCCATCAACCTCAGAGGAACCCTAGGCCTAATTTAATTGCCTGTCTGTGAAACCAATCCCACATCTTCGGAGTTGTTTTTTTCTATGCTGGATATCCTGGAAAAATGTACATTGTAAGACATTCCCTCTTTCATCATCAACCAATGGATCTGATTTACAATAACATGTAAGGATTATAGTAAGACAATATYATATTATATTATATTAGCTTATTATATAACACAATATATATTCTATACCATTTAATATAATATATTATTATGTTATAGCAAGATATGATAGCTATACTACTGTTAGACAATAGTTGTAAGGCTTGGTGTGGTCCACACAAATTTCCAACAGAATACTAGGATGTTTGGTACAAAAGATCACAGCTGGTTGGGATTTCCTTTGAATCTTCTCCTAGGTATTAAAATCCTCCAGGGAATTAATGGCTCATGTCATAATGAGTACCTAATTTGCCATTAATATCCCAAAGCTMTATCCCTGAGTGGGTCTAAGGAAGCTAATTCTAAGACCCACCTTTTACTCCCTTTTCTATCACAGGAGAGATTTGGGGATCAAGGATAATATATTTGGGATTAGTTGATGTTATTCCAGGTGGTTCCAATAGGTCCAAGTTCATCCCACTAATTTGATGACCTTTGAAATGTAATCTGCCTCAATAATAACTCAAACGCTCCTTCACACAAGGATGCCGGCTTTAATATTCCTCAAGGAGGAGGCTCTGAATCATGTTAATAAAAGATATATGCTTCGTGCATAGGATTATTTGTGTTCCTGGGGGTGTGGAATGAATCCTCCATCAGTGAGGTGCTCTTAGGAAAGCTAGCTTTCAACATGGCTATAGAAATAGCTGAATGGGAGACTGGAGATTAATATTCATTTTGTCATTATTATTTATCTTTGCAACAATGAGAATTGAACCCTGGATGTCTTCAGTGTTAGACCAGTGTTGCCACCATGGAGTTACATTAAAGCCCTTTTGTCTTATTTTAGACAGGATAATACTAATTACTCAAAGTGGCACCATTTTTTCTGCTTATCAGCAAACCTCACCGGTACTCTGAATGGACACTAGAAATGCTTTGCAAAGCTCAGGGTTAGGTGAAGAGACTGGGAGAGAAAATTATATCAGTGACTAAGGAAAACAGAAAGAAACAACAACATCAACAACAACAACAACAACAACACTCAAATGTTCAGAACAGAACAAAAGACAAAAGGGGCATAGGATTACTTAACGTGTGGTACCTATGCCCATTCCTCAGGGTCTGCAGCTTTGTTCTCTGAGAGCTGAGCTCTAAGAATGTGGAACAGAACAACCACCCACAAAGTCCAGCTGAAGTACTACACAACTTTATTCCATGCAAGCACACAAATTAAGGTTTGTTCCTAAACCAACCATTTACTCATTACAATTTTAGGCGTCCAAGAAGAAAAAGTCTCTGCTTTCTGATCAGTGGTGAATTCTTTACCTGTTACCATCTTACTACATTGTGCTACTTGGTATGTGAATTCTCTATAGTATAAAGCAAACATTTATACCTGACAGCAGTACAAATAACAAATTTGCTTACATGTATGTATACATGTATCATCCCTACATGCTTACTCATGCTATAAATCCAAATCCTGTAAAAATGCCAAACTCTAGGCAACGTGGGTCAGTGGGTAAAGACAGCCATCCCCATGCCTGGTGACTTGAGTATGATCCCTGAGGATCACATGGCAGAAGGAGAGAAGTTTCTCTCATGAGTTATACTCCAGTTTCCAGGTGATACCTTGATTTGTGTGCTCATACACATTAACAGACTGCAAAACTCCCCAAAATGCCAGACATTGTTGTGGTGTAGCTGTGAGCATAGTTTCTGAGGTTCCAGGTATGACTTGTATTTTAATTAAATTCATTAATCTTTTCTTGAAAGACAATGAGACAGGACAGGAGGGATTCATCAAACTGCGAAGTGAAATGACACCTTCTGTTTCCTGAAAACGTATACATGAAAGTGTTAGTATTGAGATATTTTTTAATAAGTTTGAATAAAATATGCCCTTCTCTGCTTTTCTCCTCACTGTCATTTTTCTCTCTAGGGCCTTGATGGCTCTTCAGTCTTCCTTAATCATCCTTTGGATACTGTTACTAATACACTGGAATAGCAGGATCATTTCCTGTTCTGGACTACATGAAGCAACGCTTATTGTGGGCATAGTAGGGATACTTCTATAAGTTCCTTATTTCGCAAGTATCTTTTCTCCAAACATCACAGGGTAAAGTGTTTTCCAGCTTCATTTGGGACATGTCCACATGATTGAGTTCTGAACAGAGGAATGTGAATGAGGGTGCTTGTTAGCTCTTCCCAGCCTGGCACTTTTTTGTTGTTGTTATAGAATAGAGTTTATTCAGGACAGAGGATGGGAGTTATTGGGGAAGTGGAGGCAGAGAGAGGCAAAGAGAGGGAGAGAATAGAGAAGTGGAGGCAGGCCATGACCACATAGAGAGAAGGGGGAGGGGAGTAGAGCCCAAGAGGGCAGAGAGATTGAGAGTGCCAAGAGTCAAGAGAGGTAAGAGACCCCAGCCTGGTTCTAATATCTGTTACATTCCTAATCATTTAGAGCTACTGAGCAAGTCTGAACCCAAAGACATGAGAGTCAGGGTTTACTTCATCAAACATTCTGCCCCTCTACCACTTGAGGAAGTCACAGCACAAAAGAACTTAAAGCCAAGATGCCTTCCTTGAATGCTCACCAATTTAGAATGCATTTTGATTGTTTACAATTTATTTTTAAACTTTATTATACAATCATTACAAATAAAAAGCATCACACTCTTTGAGTGTGTGAAAATTAATCTATTCCTTAATTTAGGAAAACAGATTAGAGAATTTACCTCAATTAACTAACAAAATGTATCTCTCTCAGCTTTCTTAACTTTCTTGAGCATATTCTAATTTACATTTTCTGGAACAATACACATCATGCATACCCTTGTAACGATAAGTCAGAGTCTGCAAAAAACGTTCCAGCAACTACACTCATTACTGTATCTGTTTCTGTTGTTCGTTCTTCCAGGTGGAAGTGGATCTCCCCTTCTACATCTACCTGATTCCCACCACTCAAATAATAATTCAACACATTTCTCCTATCAAACAGCCTAAGACTGTCAAAGCCAACATCAGTAACTATATCATCGATTATTTCTACTAGCTTGTATAAAACCAAATAGAAATTACCAGTCATAAAGACATTTAGAGCACCAGAACATTAGTAGGATCAATAACCCATGTGAACTAGTTCATCATTCAGTGGCTGAGACAGGAAGGAAAGACAAGACAAAGAACRGTACACTCTAGATACATAGTATTTCAATGACAGCCCAGGAGACAGAGTCAGCATCTTGTTCAGGAACATGATGTGACCTGACAGGTCACTTTGTCTCAGAAGCTGAGTTAGTACTGGTCTGAGAGTGTGGAAGTCCCAGACTGGATAAAACACTAAACGTAATGTCCTGGGGATGCCCCAGCACATCAGCAAGAGTGGAGTCCAGAAGGGACAGAAGGGATGAAGCATGTGGAAAGCAATCAGGGCCTAGGAGTGGCTATCATTCTGCTTTGATCAGGTTAAAATCTGAGAACATGAGAATAGCTGCAGCCTTATGTTCTGTCTTTTATGACTTTATCATATATGATTATTATAGTATGCATTATATATAATAAGTAATTGGAATCTGGAATCAATAATTTGATTTATGCTTAGGGCCAGCATTTGGTTATAATCGTTTTAYATTTTATCTTTTGTTTGTTTGTTTGTTTTGGTTTTTCGAGACAGGGTTTCTCTGTGTAGCCCTGGCTGTCCTCGAACTCACTCTGTAGACCAGGCTGGCCTCAAACTCAGAAATCCACCTGCTTCAGCCTCCCAAGTGCTGGAATTAAAGGCATGCACCACCACTGCCCAGCCTTATTTTATCTTTTGAAACTGATTTGTGGATTTATAGGAATAAGGAGTGACAGAAAGATTGGATTAGAAAATGTCTCAGGAAATAGGTTCTTAAGGAAAGAAAAGGAACTCATGAGAATGAGGTCTAAGAACATTCTGGGCAAATATGACGTAATAGGATGGTTAGGAGGGAAGGCAGGACAAAAAACCATGAGTTGATTTGGTACCCACTGACTGAGGAGGTAGCTCATTGAAGAAGTTATGTTTGAGGGGACACTAGCCAGACAGGTATATGATACTCAGCACCAAAAAATGTCAGTAAATTATTTGGAATCAATCATTTAGTTCTGATAAATCACAAAAGTAATACAACCAGAAGGCTAGTCTGATTGGATTTGCATTCCAGAAAGATCTTATTACAATGCTTCCATGGACAACAAAGAATGAACCTGAGACAGGGAGGTTCTACTCTCAATTCCATTCTTATTTGCAGTATTTAATCCAAGCTTTTCATGTCCTGTCTACTCATGTTAAAGTCTCTAAGGACCAGAGCTCCTGAGGACACTCTTCTCTCCTGTGGCCACAGAACACAAAGCAAGGCATGTTTTGTGTTTTGTTTTTTTAGTAAATAAAATGATAGTGATTAAATGTTTGATTAAACTTAACTCTGTCTAAACTCCTGCTGAGTGGAGCGAGATTTCATTGCTGCCCTGCAGGAGAAGAGCAGCTGTATGTTCTTGCTTTAAATAGATATTCTAACCTGTCCAGAAAGGGGGGAAAAGATGCATTTGTAACAGGGAGGTGTTGGGAAGTTTAATTAGCCAGTGTTTATAATCTCCTTTGAAGCTGAAAAGTGCTAATTACATTTTTCCACATTAAGACTCTGAGTCACTGGAATCATATCTTAAGAACTTCTGAGTTAAGAGGGTTTACTGTTGCACACTGAGCTGTGTGGGTCATGCAAGCACACATTGCAACCAGGAAGCCTTGGTTTCCAAGCATCATTCAAGAAAGTTGAAGATTGGGAATTCCCAGGCAACAGTTTTGAAAAAATAGTTCTGCTAATACCATAAACAATGCATGCCATGAATGGATCATGCCTTCAGAGAAGCATTTGCCATGCAAAAATTCTCTTTCAAGGGACATGCCAAGACTATCTTTGGTATTACTTCCATGGGGTGTGAACTATACCATCTTTACTATCCAATCATAAGCCCTATACAATTTTCAAATCTAGATATTAATAGAAAATTAAGCATGAAGTTCATTGGGTAATCAGATCCAGAAATGATATGTAAATTAGCTCTGAGGAATCTTTGGAAAGCCACGAGTGTTCACAGCTAGTTTTCATGCCAGATTCAGTGGGTTTTATCACTGAAAAGAATTTATGAGGTTTTAACCCTCAAATAACATGTAACAATAAAATATACTCCTATTTACTTATCAAAGTCCTATTTCTAGAATTTTCATTCCTGATTTGAGGTCTTGTCTTCTTACTCTCTTACTGACTGCATGGGTGAGTTGATTCCCCACTACATTACAGACAATCACTCCTGGTTGCTTCAGGATTTAAGATATTCAAAGAGATTAAAACAATAGACCACATATCCACACCAAAGACAAAAAAGAGTTAGGATACAACGAATGCAGTACTTGATCAAASGTTCTGGGAGATGCCTAAAGCAATCTACAGGTTATTTGTGTTCAAAGGTGTGTCATATGAAAGCAGTACTTGATGGGAATAGAGATACTGAGTGGAGGCCATGCCCTAAGGGATCCCAGGGGGTATGAAAGTTCGCCATTTTATCTACCAACTGTCAAATACCAGTTAGCTCTTACATACTGTCCCATGCATTTGACCATGTCATATCARTTTACCCTTTTAACATTTTGGGTTAGCTATTACCTCCAACTTAAATGTTATAAAACCAAAAGCTAAGTGCAACAGAAATGTGATCTCTATCAATCATTTTGGAAATGGGAATTTCACAATCAATCTGTTTATCAAAAATCTAGTGATTTAACTACAAAGCCAAACTTGCCAAACTATTCCACACAATGGTATTCCAGAGTTCCAGACTGCCAAAGACTATCACTGCTTGTCTTTATAATATCAGTTTAATTTGATGGTAAGTAGTGGAATTGCCTGAATAAAAATGTACATGTTTCAGCTAAAGCATATAACTTCAGAATTTTCATGAATATGGTAAGATGTTTCTAATCAGATAGCTTAGTGATTCATGCCTAATACTCTTTACTGATCCTCTACTTCTGTGACAGTGTGATATGTCCCTCACTCTTTTAAAATTCATTCACAAATTCTCCCTGAAAAATCCTTTATGCATACAAGTAATTTGTCTCTCTTTACATTTAACCATATTGCTGGGCTATAATGAGTGCAACTGGGTGATCATGACTTTCCACACGTTTTTAGATTTAATGGGATTCCTAGGTACAACTAACCTCTTCAAATATTAATACTATAGCTGAAAGAAAACAAAGACTGATTCATGACCACAAGCACTAGACAACGTGCACGGAAGGAAATGCCATTCTAGTGCATTGAGATGAGTGGAACACTCATCCAAAGGTAAACAGAAGAACCTGGGTTGTATTATTTATTTACCATAYGGATTAGATTGTTGTCTAGATGTCCAATGATTTTTTTCTTAGAGTTTTGTTTTGTTTTGTTCAATTGCAGAACAGTTTTAGTCTGAGAGAGAGATTGGTAAAAAGGATCAGGTAAAGGGTGTTGTTGACTTAGTATCTCCAGTACAAGGTTTCCAGACATACTTTGTAAAGTGTAGATTCAACAATATGGGCATGTCCAATTAAATGTTTGAGTTTGATGCTGGAACTGTTTGAAAGGCTCTAAAATGTAAAGTGATAAAACTTGCCTAAGATTCATTTGAGAACGCGCCTAGATCTATTTTATAGTCCAAATTTTCTGAAAGTTTCCTCCAAATCATCTGTAGTCAGATATTAATGCCATCTAGCTGCGTGAACATGTTGACCCCCTTCTTTCAGAAAACATGAAGGTCTTTGTGAATCATATTACCTGAGTCATATGCAGGTCTGACTCACACTTACATACAGATTTCACATGAAGTTTCTCTTCTCTTCAGTGGGGTTAAATACATTATCCACACAATCTGAGATTTAAGGGTGACTCCTGCTCAACTACATTGGACAGTTTTCATAAGAGTGAAGATAGCCATGAACTTCCATGTCTGCACATTTCACAGCCCAGTGATCTTAATATACCCACACGAATTAGGGGGCAGATATTAACCTACAGACTTTCCCAAAGAGTGTTATATTGGGATCAATATTTCATTAGCACTCTCTAGAGTTAATGATTAAGCCATGTGCTGACTAGACCCAGTTCCTTGCAGTGAGCCATTGACATTTGCACCGCACCATGGCCTGTGAGGTAATCTGCCCTTTTAAAAGAATGAAAAAGGTTAACCCAGACCCTTGTAAACCTTTATCAATGGCTTGACATCATTAAAATCTGTCCAGTATATTTTCTAGCAGTCAATCAAACATAACACTCTCTGGAGAAGTATGCTCTCAAGCTTGAACTGAGGAAAGCAAGCCAGCAATGTCTTCAACAGTGTTTTCAAGAGTCTAATATATAGTCCAGGTAATGTAAGCTGATGAGATAAATGAAAGGAACTCAGGGTCTCCCTTCAAGACCCTTATGTAGCACTTATCATTAAAAAAGACAAGAATCACAAGAGACAAAGTATTAGCTAAAAATAAAATAAATAAAACAATTAACGCATGATAGTAATAAAGTTCTAACACTTCATTAATTATTTCTTCTATACTTAGCCTCCTGAGAAAAGGTAGAACACAGTGGTAGTTAGAATGGAAATGGTTGGAATAGGCTTGTAGGGAGTGAMAYTATTTGGAGGTCTGTCCTTGTTTAAGGAAACTTSTCAYKGTGGATGAGGTTTGGGGTTTCTGAAACMCAAGYCAGATCCAGTGTTTCTTCCTGCTCTCTGCTGATCCAGTTATGGAACTCTCTGCCACCTCTCCAAAACCATATCTGCATGCATGTCACCATGTTTCCTGCTGTCATGACAATGGACTGAACCYCTGAACTGTATGCCTGCATCAATTTCGGTCAGTTATAAGAGTTACCACAAAAACCCTAAGACAAAAATAAACATAGGCAGTGAGATTGTGGTSGTATTTATCAGTCAGAGAAGTCTGGCTAATGTGTGTGAAGGGCAAATGGATGGGCATAGTGTGAACAGAGGAGACCTGCAGAAATTACTCCCCTCCACATATCGCTGTGTTCCTGAGAATCACCACTATACACTGGAGTGTAGATGTTGAAGAGATGAATAAATGACTTATATAATCTACAGAGATGAGGAGTAAGCAATAATTTGTACTGGATATAGAAGAGATCTTATTTATACTTCACTATTGAGGGAAAGCTTGAGATGGTGATATGAAACCTCACAAGTACAAGTTCTGCCCAGTATTTGTTCTATCCTTTCACACATTACAGGTGCATATACCTATATTCACCAGTGCATAGGATTCTCATTTGAGAAAGRCTTTTGCTTCCTTGTTTTACTCCAGTTGTTCAGATAATTACTAGGCTGCTATTGGCAGCTGTCAAAGTACTTGATTCCCCTAAATACTTCACCCTAGAGCTTCCACATCTCCAACTACAGTCTCACTTTACCCTGTAACCATTGTTGCTTTATATCTTAAAAAG
>BDUI01000876.1:60193-80542 GCA_002335545.1 Apodemus speciosus
CTTCAACCCAATTTTTTAAAATTGGATATTTTATTTAGTTGCATTTCGAATGTTATCCCCTTTTCTGATTCCCCCCCCCCAAGAAACTCCCTATCCCTCCCCCTCCTGCTGCTTTTTATTAATTAACTAATTTATTTTTTACACTCCATATTTTATTTCCCTTTCCACCACTCCCGTTGACCCTCTGACTGTTCCACATCCCACATTCCTCCCCACCACCCCTGCCTCCATGTGGAGGTCCCCACCCCTTACCCCACCTGACCCCTAAACTCCCTGGGGCCTCTAGTCTCTTGAAGGTTAGATGCATCATCTCTGAATGAACAAAGTCCTGGCAATCCTGTACTGTATGGATGTTGGGGGCCTCATATCAACACCAACTGTACATTTCCTATTGGTAGTCCAGTGTTTGAGAGATCACAGAGGTCCTGATTAAATGAGACTGTTAGTCCTCCTACAAGATTGCCCTTATCCTCAACTTCTTTCAACCTTCCCTAATCCAACAACAGGGTTCAGCTGCTTCTGTTCATTGATTATACACAGATATCTGCATCTGACTCTTTCAGCTGCTTTTTTGGGTCTTCTGGATTGAGGTCATGCTAGGTCCCTTTTTGTGAACTCTCCATAGCCTCAGTAAGTATCAGGTCTTGGGACCTCCCCTTGAGCTGGGTTCCACTTTGGGTCTGTTATGGAACTTCTTTTCCCCAGGCTCCTCTCCATTTCCATCCTGTATTTTTTCAGAGAGGCGCCATTATAGGTCAGAGTTTTGACAGTGGGATGGCAACCCCCTCCCTCATTTGATGCCCCTTCTTCCTGCTAAAGATGGGTTCTATAAGTTCTCTCTCCCTACTGTCAGTCATTTCATCTAAGGTCCTTCCCTTTGATTCCTGAGGGTCGCTTACCTCCCAGGTCTCTGGTGTATTCTGGAGGGTCCCCCTAACCTCCTGTTACTTGAGGCCTGTTTCCATTCTTTCTGCTAGCCCTCAGGGCTTCAGTCCTTTTCCCTCACAGAATACCAGATCAGGTTCCCCTTTCCCCCAACGCCCACCCCCTTCCATCCTAGGTCTCTCCCTCCATCCCCAGTTGTGATTGCTTTTTTCTTCCTCCCAAGTAGGACTGAGGCATCCTCACTTGGGCAGTTTGTTGACCTCTTTGAGTTCTGTGTACTGTATCTTGRTTACTCTGTAGTTTTTAGTTACTCTGTAGTTATTAGTGAGTACATAGCATGCTTATCCTTTTGGATCTGAGTTATCTCACTCAGGATTATATTTTCTAGTTCCACCCATTCGCTGCAAAACTCAGGGATGTCCTTATTCTTAATAGCTGAGTAGTATTCCATTGTGTAAATGAACCACATTTTTCTGTATCCATTTTTTCTGTTATGGGACATCTGGGTTGTTTCCAGCTTCTGGCTATCACACATAAGGCTGCTATAAACATAGTGGAACACATGCCCCTGTGGCATGGTGGGACATCTTTTGGGTATATTCCCAAGAGTGGTATAGCTGGATCTTCAGGTAGACCTATTTCCAATTTTCTGAGGAAACTACAGATTGATTTCCTATGAGGGTGTACACACACACACACACACACACACACACACACACACACACACACATACTCTCTTGCCTCCCTACCCTTGCATTCCCCTACACTGGAGCATCAAGCCTTCATAGGATCAATGGTGTCTTCTCCCATTGATATCCAACAAGTCTATGCTCTGCAACAGAAAAGGCTTGGGGGATGCAACCCCAAAGGAAGAATAACAATGTCAACCAACCAGAACTCCCAGCATCTAAACCTCCAACCCAGGAGTACACATGGGAGGACCCATGACTCACATTCGTTTTTCTTGCAAGGTCTCACACAGTGTAGAAAAGCAATGGCAGCAGAGACAACTAATTGACAGCAGGAAACAAATTGCTACATGGTTTGCCCTCCCAAACCAAAGGTGTCCTGTGCTAGCTTGACTCAGGCTCTGTGCATGCTGGGTGGGTCTGCTCTTTTTATTACAGCCCTGGTCCTATACTTATGAATTCTTGCCTCTTTTCTCTTTGGAGAAAGATTGAACCCAGCGTGTTCTCTGCACACTCTTTCTTCTTTTGTTACCTTCAGTTACTCATGCTTTCCCCTCTGCTAGGTAGAATATTAACATACTTTTGTTTTTTCCTCATTTTGAAGAAGTGGGGGAGTTTCTTCTCTTCATATCCTGTTACATTTCCCCATTCTTATTTCTCTAACTCCTTTTAGTCCTCCTTTTTAGCCTAGACAAAAAACATAGATTTTTGTTTTAATGCTGTTTTGTTCCAGAACTATACAGAGAAACCCTGTCTCAAAAAAAAAAAAAAAAAAAAAAAAAAAAAAAACCAACAACAACAACAACAAAAAAAAAAACAAAGCAAAACACAAGAAAGAAAGATATTGTCTGGCTGTCTGATTACATCAACACCCTATTTCATTTGGTGTTTAATACAAATGATCCTGGATTTAAAGTAAAATATTCTTTATTTTCATCTATCTGTGTGCTGGTTTTCTCCCCTGACACAAGGCAGGGAACTGAAAACAAGATTCAAATTCAACATATAATAGAGCTGTATGACCAATATTTCAAACAAATATTAATGAAAACTCTTTTGAAACACCCATACACAACTAAGGTCATAGTCAACTATTAAGAACTAGCTAAGAGACACAGCTTTCTAAAAATTCAAGCTTATTTAGGAACTGACATTCTCTTTTTTTTCTTTGAAGAAAATAGCAGTTTCTCCTTCAACTATGCAGTCGACTATGTCAGCTCAACAATCATCTCACCAGCATGGACTTGGTCTCCAGGTTTTAATACAGAGCCTGTCACTCATTTCCTCCATGACCTTGGGTAAGTCATTTAATTTCTACACATCTCAATTTCTTTGTGTGTAAAATTGGGATAATAATCTTGACCTCGCAGAGAGGTTGTATGAATTAACTGATTAATGATTATAAAGCAATTTGGAAATACAGAACACTATATAAATGCTAAGTGTTGTTATTAAGCAAATCAATTCAGAAAATCAAGATAATGACATTTCTTTTCAATCTATTTCTTAAAGTGCTTAATGCCTCTGCATCCAAGCTCTGAGTTCAAAAAAAAAGGAAGTTTAAATATTTATAACTTGAATTTTTCTTATTTAATCTGTTTCTACAGCAGACAAGAGAAGGAAAGAGAAAAAGAAATCTTTTAAACTAAAAACTCAATTTGCCATTTTACTGGTACCCTCCCAAAAATTCTAGGGAAAAAATGTATTAAGCAAGTGTTTATCTATCACGTACCCATCTGCTTTCTACTTATTATCTTTCTAAATGTTTATCCTCTACATGTTAGAAACTTAAATGCTTCCTATTACAGGTTCCGTGGACTAGTTGATATAGAAAGAAATTTTTAGAGGACATGACGTGATTTGTACTGTAGTTGGCCATTGCCAAGATGATTTTTATCCTCAGCCTTCAGTATTACTCCATTCCTGAGAGGAGCAGACAACATAGAGCACCAGGACTCTGGGTATCTCCAAGACCATATGTGGAGCTGAATAACAAACACTGTGAAAGTGCATGATCAACTGTTGAGAACTTAACAACCTCGTGGTACAATATGGGTGCCCCCAGTTTAGCATTTTTTAAATCTGTGTAATTTTGGCTATGTAAAACTATTAAGTGTACCTCCTGCAACATTTCTAGCTTTCCTTTAATTTTATTTCTTACTTAGAAAGCATGTGAAGTTAAGAATGAAGTCCTAGGTTCTATTACTAATACACAAAGTGTTTATTATGTATACTTATGTATGTACTTACACATCTGAAATAGAAATGAATATTTTCATGGTAAATATTTTTCTTTTTTTCTCTTTTTTTGTAAAAATTTATTTRTTTAATGCATATGAGCATCCTGTTGCTGACCCACCAGAAGAGGGTATCAGATCCAAACACAGATGGTTGTGAGCCATCATGTGGTTGCTGGGAATTGAACTCATGACCTCTGGAAGAGGAGACAGTGCTCTTAGTTACTGAGCCATTTCTCCAGCCCAGTAAATATTTTTTAGTTAGAATATTCCACTGCTGTAAGGAGTTTTATCTGACAGAAACAACATCCTAGCCAACCATCTCCTCTCACTGAGACACAATTCCCAACATCTTTAGATGCAACAAAGGTCAGAGTACACTAGACACTTATATAGCATCTCAGTACTGATGTTCTTTGTTCTGTGGTGTCTGAAATACAGTTACCCTTTTCTTAGGTCCTATTTTGTATTTGTCATAGTTCACAGACATTGCATCTGCTTATAAAACCAGTCGTACCCTTAAGCAAATGCTCATTTCAAGATTCCTGTTGCCAAAGAATAAATTTTCAGAATGTTAGTGCTGGAAGGAATATTACAAATCATTTAGTTTGATTCTTTCATTTGTGATGAGAAAACTGGAGTCTTGAAATATTAAGTAAATAATTTAAGGTCACAARTGAGTCAGAAGAAATATGAGTTTAAAATCCAGGTTTTTATGAATCCCAATTGAATGATCTTTCTACTAAATCATTGGACCAAAATGTCATTGGAAAAATGATATTTTATTCTGAGGTCAGGATTTTCTTGACCCAAAACAAGAGAGAAATTTTAAATATGATTTCTTCTGGCTGTCCATTTCTTGCAACACTCACAGGGCTTGTCTAAAACACCATTTAAATAATTTCACAGAGGGAATTTTTGCTCTCAAAAACTTTGTTGGATGAAGTGATAGAAATCTATGGTCTGGTTCAATTTGGAGAAGAATATAGCCATCTCTCACTGAGCCTTGGAATTTCAGAGGGAGTCTATATGTAAAAGGTGTTTAGCACATAGTATCCCATGCTATTCACAGATCAACACTAACTAACTAAAATATGCCAATCTTGATTGTGCAAACTACACCTGACCAGAGGAGGAAGGTTTTCTATGCTTCCTGCAGACTTCCAGGCCAGTTATCATTATACCTAAGTAGGTTTGTACCTATCTCAGGCTTTGAAAGACCCAACTTTATTTGGAAGATGAAGACAACCTCCTCAAGAACCTTTCTCCATCGAGATGGGTGGCTAAGAATAGGAAATGCTGTGGAGGACTGAAATCATGTGTCATCTTTGCCTTTTTGACATGTTTATGAGATTTTCCTAGATGCTAGGCTAGTGTTCACGTGTGAAGCTTTTCAGCTGGTCGATAACACTAGTTTCACTGCAAGATGATAAAAATATAACAAGATGCCATGAATAATTGGTCATTGGTAGTATTTTATTTATTTTTCAGAAACTGATTCAGGTATTAACAGGTATTGGACCATCAGTATCTGAAAATAAAAAATCCACAACTTGAAATATTCTTTTTATCTGTTTTTCTCTTCTAGTTTTATTGGGATACCTATATTTTCCCATTTTATGGCACATGTAGAACTCCAACTTAGATTGTCATAAGCTACACTTGTCATCTTCTTTTCCAAAATTATATTTCTATCAGCTAATACTGTACTTAAATTGTAAGGGAGTGCAGAACTGACAAGACCTTGGGCATCAAAGCCTCCTAATAGCGTTACACAGTATTTGGTTTACTGTGCCCAGTGGTAGGAGCACAGAATATAAAATATTTACTGATTTCCAGTTAGAAGTATCCATCAGTTCTCTTGTATCACCTGCATAATTTTGACCCCAACAAAGAACACCCATCTACAAGGTTAGTTTTTCCAGGAGAAAGAAACAAGTAAACAAAGGCACCCACTTTTCAGGAGGAATTGTGAATACCTCATTAACAGGTAGAACTTAACACTAGACTATTGTTATTTGTAGGAAAATCAGTGTAATAAACTATTCATCACAAACACAGATATTTTTAACTCAAGTTTTGAAAGGTGTGGAGAATCAGCTAATTTAATTTACTCTTCTATCTGTTTTATTTGTTTGTTTGTTTGTTTGGCTGATTTGGTTTGGTTTGGTTTTGTCTCAACTTATATGATACAAAATAAATTCATGATGTTGTATGTTTCCACAATTTTCTGGGTTTTAATTTGAATGTGACACTGTGAGTTGACTRCAAATTGCCACCATGAAAAGCATAAAGTGAAAGAGCTATTACCTGGTATGGGGTCTCCTTGTTGAAAAGATACTGAAAAAAAAGAAAGAAAGAAAGGATACTGAGGACGAACATGGAGAAGCAGGGAACAGCCTTTACTACAGCCACCTGCTCGGTGTACACGGAGCCTAGTGTCTGCTTCATGCAGTCAGCTTATGGCACGAGGCAGCTCGTGGGTGAGAACCAGAGAGTACCTTTCCAGTGAGTTTTCCATCAGCAAATAAATTACTAAATTAAAAGCGATAACCTCCCACATGTGGATTTTGAATTTCATTTATAAGGAAACAAAGTTATAGATGATTAAATTTGCATGTACACCTACTTGTTTTCAAGGATTTAGTCAATGTCATAGACATAGGATTCTAACATTGAAGGGTGAATGTTTGCTTTTAACTGTTTTTTTTTAAACATAAAAAATACTCAGCAACTATACTGATGCATAATCACATCACAGTTAATATGGAACATTAAAAAGTATCTCTGTGATTGGAATCCAAGTAGAACATAACTGATTACCTAAGCAAATGATGAGCCCAAATTAGACCCAAAGACAATCACAGGATGAAATGGTCTGATAGCAATAGATGACTGATCAGGCCAGTGATCTCTGAGAAAAGGGAGGTAACCTGTCTCTCTTTACAAGGCTCACATGCCTAGTAAGACAAAACAAGACTATTAATATTAGGGAGCCAATTGGTGTTCCTCACTAGGAAAAGATACTCTTTCAGCCTTTTTTAGTTCCTCTAGTTATCCATAGGGTTGAAGTCTCCTGGGTGATCTTTCTATCCATATTAGCATAGCTATTGTTCTTGTTTAGCTCTTGTAGATGAGACATTACAGGTGTTACTTTTCATATTACTAATAGATACATTCTTACAGAAGATTCCTAATTTTATATAAGTAACATTATACATAAAGAGTAAGTTGTATTTATRTATGTAGCAATATCTATGTCTGTATTTGATATATTTACATTATATATAAATGTATACACACATACACACATATACTTATTTATTTATTTTATATTTTAAAAGGACATGGACTTGAAAAACCATGGAGGCTTTGAAAGGAGAAAACAGATAGAGAAAATGATGTAATTATAGTATAGTCTTTAAAAATAAAAATAATAATTTATTTTTTAAAGAAGACAAAACACAGCTGGTCTCTTAACAGAAAATACTGCTGGGCCAGTTGAAAGCTAGTTATACAACTAAACATCCAGAAAAGCTACTTGTCTCTCAACGTATTTTTAAATAAGGGCAGAACAGAGAAAGTCAAGGTTAGATCCTTGGTTCTGTAAAAGACAAACCATATACAAAACCTCATGGCTAATGGCAAAATATCTGCAAAAATTCAATCGACACAGTAGATGTTAGAGGTACTGCAAATGAGGAAGACAATAAAACACAGGGCCTTACTCCTGGCTTCTCTGTGTAACCTGGTAGACATTGATGAGAAAACAAAAACAYAATGTGATAAATACCCTGAATTCTACCTCCCAGGGTAATAAGAGAAATCAGCTCCAATCTGTTTAGAGCTTGAGGAGTTTTTCGTTTTGTTTGGTTTTGAATCCTAAGGTCTAGAAGATGGCATAAAACAAATCAAGGGAAAATAGGGCCTGGCTGCCTGTGGCCTTTGTTGATGAACAGGGCTTTAAGTCAGTCATTGGACTGTTTTATTACTTGTCTTTAAGGCTGATGAGTCCCGTGCAGACCTGCATCACTGAATTCTCAATAAAGGGTTAGTGCTTGTCCTGAGGAATAATAAGAACTGCTAATGACACCAATTAAGAGCTGTAAATGTCATTTATACTTGTTTGTTATTTTTCAAATCAATAAGGCTGGAAAGGCACAGCAGCCTGAGATAATTTAGACTGGAGAGGTTTGTGGGGACATTTTAATGGACATATTACAATCAAGATTCTTGTTCACCTTTTGGAGAATGATGTCTCTCAATGAGTCAATTCTGGTATTCATTTAAAGCAGTGATTCTGCCTCAAATAATTAATTCTAAGGAGAAATGAATGGAAAGATATATGTATATATGCATTTATAAAACACAGACATTGAATTCTTTGTTTAAAAGACTACCCACTTTATTTGAGAAAATATCTCTGAATATAATAGATTTTAATAAATGCAAGATGGTTAAATGCATATGCAATAAAAGTAGTAATATAACATAGATGCTGTAGAAAGTATTTAGTAAAGCATGATTTTTTTCCTTCATAAAGTTAACACCTCTTCACAGTGGTCATAAAGAAACTTGTGATTACCTCATTCATAGGGTTTCAATGCATATGAACATGGTGTTTATGTTCTGGATGAGAAAGCATATCCCCAGGACCTTAGAGATGGCTGATCATTTGCAACACTAACTCAGGGAACTCTTTTCTCATTAGGGCCAGAGAAAAGGAAAACATCAAACCCTCTGCTAAAGATCCGACACATAGATGTTGACAGCCCATTTCCCAGTAAATTACAAATCTTACCATTACTAAAGAGACATTTTTCCATCAGGTTTAGAGATGGATATTCATGTGAATGTAGTCTTCAACTTTTTCATTAAATTTGTGATCTTTAGAGAGTTCATAAATGACAGAAAATGTTGCTTGTTCTGCTTGCCTACCTCCACTTTTATTGTACTCAGAGTAGATTTTCTATCTTGAAAAGTCAAATTTAAGTAGATAACCTTTTGAATGATTGTTTTTTAATTACTTTTAAATTGGATAATAAAATCAGCCTATAAGAAAAACATTTAAAAATATAATTTAGAAAACTATTGTAAAGTAAACAATCAATGATCATTATGTGTGACTTTCTACCTGACGATATTTTAATTAGTTCAAAAGACTCCACATAATCAATTTATCATGTCTACCCAGAATCTTCTGTCCAATATCATTTTTCCCCCCACTGGGGATGAGCTGGGGGCGTGATAGAGGAGATTGAAGAAATTAACTTAGCATTTTAAAAAAATTAAATGAGTTAGTTTATTACATACAACAGCACAACCATTCTATGTATAAGCCTCTTTAAGCTGATACAGCACCAATGCTTCTGTCTTGTGTAGGGCTCAAGAAGGCTATATCTAAGGAAAGAAATATATTTGTATTTTTGTTTTATCTATGTGTACAAATATGTGAATGTTTTTATGTGTGGATGTGACTTATGCATGTTCTTTGTACATGTTTGTGTGCACATAGCCATGTCTGTATACATGTAGCTGCAAAGAATGAAATCCAAGTTTCTGTCCTGTCACTATCTGTCTTACTCCTTGAGACTGAGTCTTTCCTTAAATTTGCAGATATAATGGCAGACAGAGAAATCTCCAATCTACTACCCAGAGGGCTCAGATATAAGATAGCCAAGCATTATAATGAAAAATTATATCAAGAATTATAACAAAATTCTGGGGCAGCAGAAAAAATCAGAACAGGCAACATCAGGAGGTAGGAGGTGGGGGGGGGGACCCTCTAGAATATACCAGTGACCTGGGAGTTGAGACCTTCTTAGGACTCAAAGGGAAAAACCTCAGGTGATATGTCCTACAGTGGGGAGAAGGAACTTGGAGTGTCCACCTCCATTAAAAAAAGCATGGTATCAAGTGGAGGGATGCGGTTGCCATTCCACAGTCAAAATTTTTGACCAGCAATTGTTCCTGTCTGAAAGAACTGTGGGGAAAAAAGGAGAAGAGCCTGAGGTAAAGGAGGTCCAGTGACAGGCCCAAATTGAGATCCAGCTCAGGGAGAAGCCCCAATGCCTGACACAATTTCAGATGCTAAGGTGTGCTTACAGAGAGGAGACTCAAATGGCTGCCCTCTGAAAGGCCCAACAAGCAGCTGAAAGAGTCAGATGCAGGTATTTACACCCAGCCAATGGATAAAAGCTGGTGATTCCTGTGGTTGAAGTAGGGAAAAGCTGGAAGAAGCTGAGGAGGGCAACCCCATAGGAGGACCAGCTGTCTCAATCAACCTGGACCCTCAAGATCTCTCAGACACTGAATCACCAACCAGGCACCATACACCTGCTGAGATGAGGCCCCCAACATATACAGCAGAGGTCTACTAGGTCTGGAAACAGTCAGAGAAGATGAACCTAACCGTAGTAGAGAGACTTGGGACTCCAGGGAATGGTGAGGTCTGGCGGGGGTAGGGGTGGGGGTGGGGACATCCTCATGGAGATGGTGGGGGCAGGTGTGTGGAGTAGTTTGAAGGTGGACCAGGAGGGGAATAAAGTCTCACTGTAAAAAAAATGGTTAAAGAATTAAAAAAGGCAGAAGGAGGAAAAAAGAAATGATTATATACACTTTCTTCAGTAGCCACATCAAAACACTAGTACATGTAAAGACTAGAAAAAGAAAAGTAAAACATCTCCAAATACTGCTACGTATGAGGGAAGTCAGAGGGTCACTAGTGTCTTCCCTTACAAATATCCAATGCTGGGCTCAGAATCTCTCCTTTCTAGAACAGTTACTTCACAATCAGGGAGTTCATGAAACTGAGCCTCAAACATTGTGAGTGTAAGTAGAGTGTAGCCCCTGGATGGATACAAGGAAGCCTTACCTAGAGATAGCAGTTGCTATATAGGAACACTGGCTCTATGTTGCCAAGACTCCAAAAGAAACCACTTATAGGGCTTTTAAGTGAAATCACCCATTTCAAATATTAGCTTAAAAGCATCTGTGTGTTTATAAACTATGTCTGTGGCTCATAAGCATTTGGAAGGAAGGTAAGCCAGCTGTGGTACTCACTCTGATATGGGAGATGAATGTGTCTGGCTTAAAGGCGAGGCTCTCTTCCACTTGTAATTCTTAGGACATTGTCTATCCTCTCCTCCTCCAGTGACTTGTCTTTTCTGATCCTTTCAACCCCATAGGCCATAGTTTCTTGCCTGTGCCTATGCACAATGGAACATGTTGGAAAAAAAAAACTGATGCTTGGAAATCCCTTAATTAATACATCTGATCTCTGGGTGTTGCTGCTTTTATTTGTTTGTTTGTTTGTTTATTTATTTATTTATTTATTTATTTATTTTTTAGGAAAAAACTCAGATACCTCAACAAAGGGTGCATTGATCTTTTCTTCCTGCTTGCTGTGTACTAAGCAGTTCTGTGGCAATTCCGTGTTAAAAAGTAATAACGGTTTTCCAAGAGGCATTGATGACTGCAAGTTAGAATTTTGTTTCTGGGAGGCTTGCCTATACTAACTGAATAAGCAGTACTTTTTTCTTATTCTAATGCCCTTAATGAGATTTATAGACTCTTTACAGTGTTTTATGCTGATGGGGGACTTAGAATACATCACACACTAATAAAATATCCCCACTACCCAACTTGTGCTTTTGCATGCTTTATTTCAGTGAATAATGAGTCTTAAATAACGTTGGGAACATGTTATCTAGGATGTTCCTAAGAAATATGGAATGATGATCCATCAGGAAACATTAATAAAGATATAAACACACAGAACTGGTGACCAAGGAAAAGTGATTCATTAGGCTGTAAACTATTAAAGGATTTGGTTCGTGAATGTTTCCTACCAAAATGTGGGTTTCAAAAGCAACAGTTATTTTCTTTTTCATCTTTGAATTTCTTCCTATGAGTTTTAGCTTGTATAAATGTTTTGAAACTGGAGGGAATCATTGCACCATGTTCTCAATCTCAGCACAAAGACAGTTACTTCACGTTGCTTCCTTTGCACATGACAGCCATTTTCATGGTGATAGCTAATTAGCTTCCTTTCGACATTAGATACAGAGGATATTTAAGCAAAGTAAACTAGCTGTCATCCAGCAGCAACATAATCAAAATGGCATAAGATTTGCCATAAAACCTGCAGCTAATAACATTTATAATAAACCTTATTGCATAAGGATACAGGAGAAGCTCAGACTGTATATCACAAAGCTTCCCCAGGGAACCAGTTCATCTACCTAACGACTGCATGACTTCACTCTAGGAGCTTTTATGCACMGGCCTATACCAGGGTCATGCCAGTCGGATGAATCCTACAGTGATGCAGTCTGGACACTTCTTCTGACCAGCTCAGGCTTCTCCCTATTTTAAAGTCGTAACCATGCTGGTTCTGGATTCAAATCGCGTTTCAGATCAATGTGCATATATATACCCTGCTCTCCAAGTGAGAGACTGGAATCCTTTTAACTCAGTGTCCTATTTCTTAATATTTTTCCTTACTCTTCCATGTCCATATTATCTCAGACCTTTTCTTGAGATTGGTTCTAAAGGATTCTGAATCAAGTCAGATTTTATTTTAACGCCCGTGTTATTTTCATAGATGCTAGGTAGTTGTTACTAGCCTTGATCATCTCTTTGAATTTGAAAGTTGGAATCTTAGAAGCTCAGCATTATGTCATCACCCAAAATATCAATGAATTCCATCGAGAAATGCATTTTCCCTCTTAGAACACATAGAAAGAACATTCATATAGGTTGACCATGTTTCCTCCAATAGTATACTTCATTCCTGGTGTTCCTGGTTTCCTAACACATAGAGCTGGATACTGTTTCTACTGCTTTGAGTAGACCTTTTAAAGTTCAAAGTCTAAAGTGTGACTTAAATAAAATTCTATGTAACAATCAACTCTCAGCATATCATGTCTTCCCTTACTGACCAAGCTAATTGTTTTCAGATACTTGACATTTGACACAAAGAACCTCTCATGATGGGTATGTTTCAGGTTTAATTGTACTATTAGTGTATGAGCTTCCTGCCCCATAGCTTGGTTATATGTGACTGTCTTCTTGGAATTTTTCTTCTTGTAGGCTCCAGTTGAAGGTGTCTGCCCGTTGGTTTGAATCAGACCATTGCCTCTACTTACCCCAAAAGTGCCTCTGTAGACAGATACTTTTTTCCTATGTACCAATATAATTATAATGATTACATTATATAAGTATACATAATATGTTGTATGTAGAGCATTAAGTGATTTAATACTTTATACCCAGATTGTGCTATAAAGTAATATAAATGGATTCCTTGAGAGATAGAAATAGAAGGGATTTACAAAACTTAATTGTTTATACTGTAGATCATAGACCTAGCACAAACAGAAGCAGGAGAGCATCTCGCCTTTTGCTAAGAGTCTGCTTATGTGCACTTGGTTAAGGATTATTGTAGATAAAGAAGTGAATAGGCTTAGGGGAGATTGCACTAAARTTTGGCAGGCAGATATCTTTAATATTTTAAGGAATAGCTTGAAACTTCCTATAACTTTAAATTTCCTTTTATTAATTTATCCTCTCATATATTATATCCTGAATATAGTTTGTCCTCCCTCCCTGTGTCCCCAACCTCCTCCATCCTCTTCCTCCCTGTCCACTCCTCCTTTATTTCTCATCAAAAAAGGACAGGTYTCACAGGGATACCAAGTCAAAGATGGCATATCAAATTTAAATAAGATTAAGTGCTGCCTCTCATATTACAACTGGGCAAAGCAATCCTGTAGAGGTACAAGGGTCCCAAGAGCATGCAAAAGTGTCAGAAGCAGACCCTGATTCTCCTGTTAGGAGTCCCACAAAAATACCAAGCTCTAGAACTATAACATATATAGCTGAGACACATGCAGACTCCCTGAGTGTCAGTTCAGTGTCAGGGAGCCCTTTTTAGACTGTGAGTCAAGATTTGTTGATTCTGTGGAGGTTTCTTTGGGGCCGGGGGTCTCAAAAGAGGAATCTCAAATGGCTGAAGACAATTAGATTTTTTAGCCACCAGGAAAATGCAAACGAAAATGACTTATATTATCTTATACCTGTCAGAATGGCTAAGATCAAAAATGCAAGTTAAAGCACATACTGAAAAAGATGTGGAACAAGGGTAACATTCCTCCATTGCTGGTGGAGATGAAAACTTGTACAACCACTTTGGAAATCAGTATGAAGTTTTGTTTTTTTTTCAGAAAATTGGGAATATTTCTATTGAATACCCCATCTATACCACTCCTGGGCATGTACCCAAAGGATGTTCCATTCTACCATAAAGAGCCTTGCTCAACTATGTTCACTGCAGCTTGATTTATAATAGACAAACACTGAAGAAAAAAAAACAAAAAACCTAGGTCTCCCTCAATTGAAGAATGGATAAAGATGTGTTTACCATTTACCAGATGTGTTATTACTCAGTTGCTATTAAAAACACAATGACATCATTAAATTTATTGTCAAATGGATGGAACAATATATGTATGTATATGTATATGCATACATATATGAATATGTATATCTGAGTAAGGTTGCCCAGATCCATAAAGACAAACAYGTTATGTACTCACTTATAAGTAAATATGAATTTATAAGTAAACTACACTTATAAGTGTAAATATCATAAGCAAATACAAACTAAAGAATAATCATGCTGACAGACCCAAAGAGGTTACATCACAATGAGGGCTCGAGGGAGAATGCGTAGATTTCCCTGGGAAAGGGAAATAGAATAGACTTTGTAGTGGACTAGAGACTAGAGGGGTCAGGTGGGGAGAAGACAGAAGGAGAGAATACTAGGAGAGTCAACTGGAATCAGAGGACAATTCAGGGGCAGGGTAGAAAACTAGTGCACTGGAAACTCCCAGGAATCTCTTAGGGTGACCATACTTAAAACTCCTTGTAATGGGGGATACAGAACCTAAATGGACCATGTCCTATGCACAGGAAAGTTTTACATTTTAGATATTCAAACATCAGCCCAGCCACAAAATCTTTGACCTACAATTTGTCCTGCCTACAAGTTATATTGGGGTAAAAAGGCTGCAAAGAAATTGTGAGTATGGCTAATCCATCATTGGTCAAACTTGAGACCCCTGTGACAAGAAGACCCATATTGCACTATACCCATAGATTGGTGCCATCCCCAATGGTCATCAGAGAGGCTTAACCAGCAACTGTTTGAGACAGATGCAGAGACCCATATCCTAACAGTGGGTGGTGTTTGGGGAATCGGTCTGAAAAAGGGGAGGAAGGATCAGAAGGAGCCTTTAATGTTTTTCATAGAACTTTTTGGTTAAGTTTCCCCCCTCCCTCCTCTCCCTCTGTCCCTCTGTCTCTCTGTATCTGACTCTGTTTCTCTGTCTTGCACACACACTCACACACACACACACACACACACACACACACACAGACACACACACAACCTGTTGAGTCCATATAAAGTTATTTTCATGTATGTGTTCAGGGCTTATCATTTGGTGCTGGATACCTAACTTGCTCTTCCTTAAGGAAGACCACCTTTCCTGTTCCCAGGTTCCTCATTCTCCTATAGTTCTTTCTGTAGGATTGAGACCCCATGGCCTTTCCCTGATCCAGTGTGGCATCTCTATTGTTATCACCTTTTTTTCAGGTCATCTGTGGACAGTCATGTTGGTGAGACTTTATGGGTTTCCCAAATGATTTGGCTTTATGATCTTTCTGTCCACTCTTCTGCAATGTCCCCTGAATTTGGATGTGGGAGTGTTTTATGGATATATACATTGGGACTGGGCTCCACAAATCTGCATTTTGATTGGTTGTGGTTTTCTGAATTGGACCATGTCTTAACAGAATGCTCTCCTTAAATTTATTTTAAGAGTTATTTAGTTATCCTCATGACATAAGTAAGGGTGATGTATGGTAGTATGTCAGATAGAATAAGATTTCAAGCAAATTAAAACAAAGGTGAATAAATATGCCTGTCAAATGAGGCATAATACACACACCTATGATTCTAGCTACTCCAAAACTAGGTCCTAAGAGAACCTCAGTGAAGCAGGGTCCAATGTGTGCCAAGAAGGATCCATTTTGCAAGGGGCTTGCAAAAAATTAATGAGAGAAAAAGCAACTTAACTTGACAACATGTGCCTAAAGGGAATGGATGGAAAATTAGACAGTAGAAAAGGGACTTGTCTTGACCATGAAACTTAGAGAGGAAAGGGAGAGAGAGAACCCAGGAATGATGTAGAAAGATTGGAAAATTCTCWTTCCAGAGAAAAGCTGTGCTTGTGTTAAATGGTAAGACAATCCCTAATCAGACTCAATGTCCAGTTTTCATAACTCACATTTTAAATTCCCTCTTGAAACCTTAGCAAAATCCATAGTAAGTTAGCCTGTAATGAATGAAATATTAAAAATTATGTATGTATATGTACGTGTGTGAAATGAAAGCATTTATATATTCATCAATGAATATATAGGCAATAAAACCAATCTTTAAAAATATAATAAATATCTTATTCTTTTCGTATACCAATGTTCACACTTAGTAATAGAGAAATTCACAATGAGAGGTCCAGCATGTGATTCTGGCTGCAGCCTCGGGTGACCCCTGAGAAGCTCACATTTTCAGCCAAGTTCAAGAAGCTAGTGATGAATTCCTCTGCAAGATAATGACTGCTTTTGTTAAAGTCCTTAACAAAATTAAGTCATAGTTTTTACTAAATTTATTTTTCTTTTTATTATTATTATACTCTTCTGATGCATTACATGCTGACCATAGCTTCCCCCTTCTTCCCCCACTTGTCTCTCCATCCCTGTATCTCTCTTCTTTAGATCCATCCCCATTCCTTCCTCCCCTCAGAAAAGAGCAGGCCTCCCACAGACATCAACCAAACACCCCAGAACAGCTTACAGTAAGACCAGGCACATAGCACCACATCAAGTTTCCAGGAGTCAATCCTATAGGAGGAAAAGCATCCCTCAAGTAGGCAAAAGTGTCAGGGATAGCCCCTCCTGCCACTGTCAGGATTCCCACAGGAAAGCTAAGCTACTCTGACATAAAATAAATGCAAAGGACTTAGGTCGGACTCCTACAGGTTTTCTCATCTCTGTTAGATCCCAGAAGTCCTAATCAGTCAATTCTGTGGGCCATGTGTTCCTCATGGTTTTCCTGACCCCTCTGGTCCTCTAATTGACCTTTGCTTCTCTTCCTCAACTGGACTCCCTAATGTTTGGCAGTGGACCCATGAGTTGCTGGAAGTAGTCTCTTTGGTATCTTTGAAGACAACTCTGCCAGGCTTCAGTCCCAACACAGTCTGAAGACAGGACAAACTATAAGTAGAAAGTTGTCTGTCTGTGTTGATGGTCCAGTTCCTCCACTTGAGGAGGTTACAGAGATATCCAGGTCAGGCTTGATGTCTCTCATAAATTAAAAAAATAATAATGAAAAGGCTCCTTTCTGGAATAGTTTTATTCATTTTATCGTGGTGCATTTCCTATTACATTTTACATATTATTATCAGGTTTGTTAAATATGTATATGAACATGTGTGGGGGTGAGTGCACATGCATGTATGCTTGTATAAATGCCTGAGGCCTTCATCAGGTACATTCCTTAACTGCTTTCTATGTTAATTCTTTGAGTCTAGGTCTCTCACTAAGCCTGGACCTCAGTGATTCATGAAGACTGTGTCTAGCCTCAGGGATAGAAATTAATCTGTCTCCATTGATGGGGATTCAAATTGAGGTCCTCATGGCAATCATGAGTTTATGCTAAGTGTTTTACTCACTGGACTACCTCCTCTGCTCAGAACTTCACRTTAGATTTAAATGTGAAAGAGTTGTTTTCTTGCTTCAGATATAAATAAACTTTTAAAAAAAATCTACATGTATTTCCACTAAGACTTTGAAAATAACACAAAATGCAAACAAAATTCTTTCTTGCAAAGAGTCAAATCTCTGCTTTCTGGCCATGAACCTGACCCTGCGTGTAAGTGCCATCCAATCCCCATTATTATGAGGACCAGTTTAATACACACTGTTGAAACCTGTCTGTGCTGGCCCTGATGGAAATGAGTATATTAAAATTTAGGTTAGTACTTAGGGGGAAAGAGGAGGCCAATGACTGTAGTAAGTGTCAATCTTTGAAGCTGTAATCAAGAAGTTATTTAAAACTGGTAAGTCATAACTAACTTTTAAAATCCAGCAAGTTAAGACTGTCCATAATTTTGTATCCTCTACCATACTTAAATGATATAATTGTAAAGAAATATAGTATTAAAGAAAATGATATCCCAAAAATGCTCAAAAAAGATAAAAAAATATTGCTCATTGCTAGTTCACAAGATGTTAAAAATTCAGAAAATCTTTGGAGAAAATCTCTATGCCAGGAAGACACTGGATCATGGAAATACTATGCTTTTGTCCTTTATATTAATGAGTGGACATGTGAGATTATGTACATTTAAATTCTATCATATTTACCCTAAAAATAGAGAAAGCTGCAAGTCTGTGAGACAAAACCCCAAACCCCGGATTTGTATTGGACCTACTCTGCTCATCAGCAAGTTATGTATGTTGAATGGCCAGGCCGAGGATGGTCTTGATAATGTTGAGGATACTTCTACCTGTTAGAATAGCTGACACTATTTACAACAGCAAAAGTGAAAATCATGTGTTGTTACATCTAATGCAGGACAGCAGAACAAATCACTCCCATTCTATCAATATTTGTCACAAAATATTTTGCTACTCACCCCTCTCAGGCTATTAAATAGATACAACCCAGTTCTGTCTCTATTCATTGCCTATGTGCTTTGATGCAAGCACATACTGTGTGTGTGTGTGTGTGTGTGTGTGTGTGTGTGTGTGTGCTTTGATAAGCATATTTTGGCTTAGTTCATCAAACATTTCAGAATATTTTTCAGACATATAAGACGCTCTTAGCTTTTATTTAAATGAAGTTTAATGTAAAGAAAAAGAAAATAACATGTTTTTATTCATTTACACTTCAATCAACCATGTCGTTTAATGGAACTATTTGATATTCAAGAGCTCTTGGGCATTTTTTAGGCACACTTTGAAAACTCTTTCTCCCTCTAACCTAATGTAAAAAGTAGCATTTTGCCCAGGGCAAACTCTAGTGAATATCAGGGGAAGAGGGTGCTATTTTGCTCTGAACTTGTGAATTTTGAGCAATGTTTAAACTAAACTCTTGGAATTCACTGTGAGTTCTCTTGCACAGCTCTGTCTTACAGAGTCAGACACTGATTTCTTCTCCTGATTGGGAAGCCCAGGTGCAGACACTTGGTAAGCAGCAACCATGTGTCACCTTTTCAAACTCATTCTTCCGGTGCACACTCCTTTTCTGCTCACTCCTCTTTATTTTGTAACATTTTAAAAATTTCATCACAAAATGGTTTGAATTGGACCACAAAGTAACAAGTGTCACTGTTATATTTTCATAGGTACATAGTTTGGTGGATTGTCTCACCCACAGAGCCTACCAACTTCCTCCTTCTTATATCACCTGCCTCCAGTATCGATGGTTTCACTTCCACACTCATTCTCTCYACCTTCTCTTTTCTGTAAACTCTTTCCTTTCCTTCTCATGAGCCACTTTCTGGTTTCCTTGCCTCTACTCATATAAACATGTAAATGAAAACATACAACTGAAAGCATGGATTTCATATGAAAGGAAATGTGATATTAGTTAGCCTCAGTAATATAACACTTTTCAGTTAATCTATTTCCTACCAGTTTCATAGCTTTGTTTTGTTTTCAGTTAAACCAAATTCCCCTGTGTTTTTGTCCCACATTAACACTATCATTTTTTCTTATGACAAACACACACACACACACACACACACACACACACACAGCAAAGTATGCATGAGTAAGCTAATAGATATCATTTACAAAGTCTTGCCTAAACATGTCCACAGATTTTATAAGGATTATTTTCTAGTGACTTTGACTTTGAATCATTCTCCATCTGATAGCATGAGTTGTCACCAGGATAATATTAACTTGGTTTCATGATATTTACTGTTTCATTTTTAGATTTTAATGAAAATTATTTCTTTAAATTCTCAAAGAAGAGACCTCTGAATATTCTTTSTTTCTTTCTTTACCTTCTTTCTTTACTTTTGCCTGCCAACTACAGTTTCTCCTCCCTCCTCTCCTCCAAACCCCTCCTCTGACATGCCCCCATCCAATTTTCCATGTTTTTCCTTCAGAAAAGGCCAGGTTTCCCATGTAAATCAACCAGCATTAACATATCAAGTTTCAGTAAACCTAGACACCTCCTCTTCTCTGATGGCTGGACATAGGAACCCAGTAAGAGGAAAGGGTACCAAAGGCATTCTTCTGCATGCTGACCTCCAGTTGAACCAGCACCATTTGTTGAAAAGGCTATCTTTTTTTTCCACTGGATGGTTGTAGCTCCTTTATCAAAGATCAAGTGGCCATAATTCTGTGGGTTCATTTCCAGGTCTTCRATTCTATTCCATTGATCTACTTGCCTGTCA
>BDUI01000876.1:93885-112267 GCA_002335545.1 Apodemus speciosus
GATAGATAGATGATAGATAGATAGATAGATAGATAGATAGATAGATAGATAGATAGATAGATAGATAGATAGATAATACTTTAGTTACCAGGAATATCCCCCCAACTAAATGCATAAGATCTTAACCCTCTTTCTTTTTTCACTTCTGGACAAGAGTATGCGATTATGCTTACCCAAATTCTGAATAATATATTCATGCTCCATACTTTAAAAGGCTAGAAAAGGTAGCAGCCAATCCACAATATTGACAACCAGACCTCAGGTGTGTCAGATTAAAAAACAAAAACCATTTGCAAATATATAAAATCCCTTTCCATAGGACTTTGTTCATTATCTCACAACAATGATATTGCTGTGTTCAGCGGAAGGTAGAACAGGCTGCATATCAACTAGAATAAGTTATCACCACATAAAGGAATGAAGGGACATGATTTTGAGAAGCAATAAGGGACAGGTACCAGAGGAATTTATGTGAGAGCCTTTGCAGACAGAGTAATTAATACGTTGCATATGGAATCACCCGTTGAGGGATGGGATTGAAGTAATTAGTATGAAGTTTTAATAAAGGACTCAGACATGTATTTAGAGGGAAGAGAATGCTATGATGTACAATTAATAACGCCTAGGCTGGGATGAAGCACAGAGGACACAGGCTTTTTGGCTGGTTTTCCCTATTCGCCCATCAGCCAGTCAGCTAAGAATGTGCCTTAACGAACATTTTCTACAGCAGTCTCCCAGGAGTGGCTTGTCTGTGGAAATCAGGGAAATCTAAAAACAGCTCTGTTCTGTTTCAGAAAGGTAAATTAACCTTCTATGGAAAGCAGAGGTAGGAGAGGCTTTAAACAAACTCATTACAAGCTCGAGCACACATTTAGTGAATGGAATTGTGACTTAGAACCTCACAGCACCCAGTGTCCCTGGAGACCAAGAATTACAGATAAAGTCCAAACACGGACATTCAATTAAACACTATAAATGAATGGCAGCATGTCTTATCCTACACTGCCATTCGTAAGGGCTTCTCTGTTCAAAGGAATATTAGACAATAATAAAGGCACAAATTACAGCAGATACTAATATCTAATTTTATGTATGGTTGCTTGATTGTTTTTTAAAGAATTACTTTTAATACCTCAGTAAAAATTAATTTCAAAATCAAGGAACATTCTGGTCAAATCTGCCTGGTGGTCAATGCTGGTGGACCCATGGGCTTAAGGATATGGATTCTTAAGGAGAATTTTATCTAGCACGATCAAAAACTTTTCTTTTATGAATAACAGGTTCTGTAAATGAAACTGCTGTGCGACTAGGAAAAACAAATAAAGTTGTAGTTACATACAAGCGACTTAGGAGATGAGGTTGTGAAGGAAACGAAAACAGAGGCACCTCTTGAATAATATCCCCCCATTTTATCTCAACAGTGTTTTATGGTGTGAGTGGTATCCAATTTTTTCATCAAAATGCATTTTCCAAGTTTGATCATGCAATAATGTATCCCACAATAGACATTTAGGTGTATCAGTTGCTGTTTATTCAATATTTTCATTTTATTTATACAAAAATGCAAGGAGGTGGATGCTGATGACAAAAATCCCATATCGAAGTACTGCTTTGAGGGAAAAATACTTCTATTAAATAGTGACTTTTAAATAGAGAATTTAGGAGAAGCAATCTCTTTCTTCCTCCTCTTTTTTCATATTCTCCATCTACTCTTCCTCATCTTCACTTGGATGATATAGATTCATCTGTGTTGCGAGCAGAAAACATGCATTTGAAAATGGGGTAAAGGTACAGCATGTATTTTGTGTATGGTAATAAACACACATTGCATCTTTTATGAAAAGAACCAGAGAGATCAATATTCAGCCCACAAAAAGAAAATGGGGAAAGTAAATTTTGTCTTCCCTCTGTCTTGTCTCTGGATTATTTCTCTGTAWCTGTAATTTTAAGCAGTTTCTTACCTGAGAAACGGGACTTCAATGTTTCTTAAATACTATATGTATTTAAGAATTGGATTCGTTATTTTTCGATATAATGAACGTTATTTCCTTAATAGATACAATATACCTTTAAGGGTAAGGTATATTGTATCTATTAGTAAGTCAGGTACTCAGAACTGGTAAAGTATACCCAAAACATTGGAAAGCATGAGGAAGTGAATTCAGATTGATTAATAAATGTGTGTAACTTTGAGAAACAGCTCAGAAAATGTTGTACTTTGTTTTGGAAAAGAAAGATTGAATTATGTAGACTAAGAGAAAAACATAAATATTTATTAAATTAAAATAACTTTAAATTGTGTTCACTCAGTCCCTCATGCCTCATTAACTGGATGTTTATGGAATATAAACCATCCAGAGTTATGTGAGGATGACATRAAGATGAAGACCCATTGAGTCTCTCCTCACTCAAGACAGAGATATAGTAAATGAGAACAATGAAAAGTAGGAGGAAGAAAGATTCAGGGAAAAGACAGAGAACTACCAACCATCATAGCAATTCCAGAAATGGTTAAAATGTATAGTGAGTGCAACAGATTTTGTGCTCATTTCCTTGATATGAAAAAAATAACAAATCCAATGAAGAAACAGAGGGTGCATGTTCATGAATGAGTGTTTGCAACGGCCTTGGAAGGAATTTACCTTACTCTAAGAAGGAACTCTATGTGTAGCCAGGACATGGAGAATGATGGGGAAAGTGAGTGAGAGGGATGGGAGTAAAATCAGGTACCAAGTCCAGCATCACTCTCTAGGAGATAATTGATGTGGCATATTTCATAGAATTCTTGGTGAAAATCTTGGAATTAATGAAGAATCAGTATAAAGCTAGAGAGAACAGTGAAGCATAGACAATGGAATTCATTCAAGAAATTCTGGGAAATGCTATCCAGGAATAACATGGAAAGAGAAAGATCAGAAGAAAAAAATGCATTTGGTTTTATAATTAAAAATGATTAAATAAGTGGATATTCTTTCAAGAATTGGTAGATAGGTGTTGTCATTAGATTTCTTTTTCTTAGCCAAACACGTCGTCCTTTGTACTAAGATTCTATAAGTTTATAAAGTAGTTAGTAATTTATGTTAAGAAATGAAAATATTTCTGAACGATCTTTGATTTTTTTTTACCAGGGAATCTAAGTCTGCTTTAACTCTTAAGACTCAGGAACAATCAACACTGATTAATCTCTCCTTCATTTCTCACTGATATGTAGACCATCATATGAAACTGACAGACAAGACTGAGTACTTAGAAGGCAATAAAGGAAACTCAAGGACAGAATATAGAAAGGGCCACAGGAGAGGAGCCAGCATTTTATATTCCCATGGTCATACTAGAGAAGGAAAGCGAATACATGTGAGAGTTGATATAAGGAACCCCTCAAGGCTGTCACAATCCTGTGGGAATGCCAACAGCTGGGACTGTGAAACACGTAGAATTCATGGCATAGGTAAGGTTGCAAAAGTCTAGGCATGAGAAATGTTCCTTGGGTGAGTAGGAGTAAGCAACCTAGAGTAGCAAATTTTTATGCTTCCATCTATAAGAAAGGATCTCTTTACACTTGTTGCAAGTAGTCCTCTCTTGTATGCTCTAGGCTGGGTGACCAAAAGTAGAAAGGTACATTATGCTCCTTTATGTTTTGAAATATTAAAGCAAGACAGGTACTTCCCAAAATGTATGGTAGGGGTACCAATAATGTTGTGGTCCAAGGGTCCTCTCCTTCTGCTGGGCTGGCTCTCCTACTTGCTGGCTCTAAGTTTCTACTCAAAGAAATGCAAAATAAAAGGATAAAAGCATCTCCCTCCTCATACAAAATTTCTAAAAAAGACAAAAAGAGCATGTATATCAAGTACATTTTTAAACATCAAAATAAACACACACAAACATGCTCACACATGCATGCACGTGCACACATATGCTCACATACAATCAAGTGTAAACTTCAAGACTTGTCAGTGTTTAACATGAAGATTTTAATTTCCTATTTCATTTTCCTATCTGATATATAATAAAGCTCAGGATAGTAATCCTAGCATATGAATTAAACTTCAGGGTATTCTTTCTACTTCTAGTTAGCCAGTTTTATGAAAATAAACTTCAGCAAATCTTCAGATTTTCTGCTCTTTCATCCTCATATTCTCTCATTAATGACACACCAACATTTCGATGCCTTGACACTTCAAATGTGCTCTGCCATACTCTGGACCTCTGAAGGTTTGAATCCTTGCCTCCACCTTGTCTGCATCATTGGTATCAGGTATATACTTCAGTTCTCAGTTCTCTCTCTCTCTCTCTCTCTCTCTCTCTCTCTCTCTCTCTCTCTCTCTCTCTCTTTTTCTCCTCCAGCTCCATGAAATCTTGCCCTTCAGTTAAAAATCAGGAAGCTGCCAGGTGTGGCTGCAGCTGAATTGTCAGCAAACATCCTGGCTAATGTCAAGAAATAAATGAGCGTTGGTCACAGAGATGCACAAAGTGAAGGTACCTACTGAAAGCATGGTTGCAAAACTGTGTTTGGAGATGATCCAATCTGGTCATGCTGAGCTCAAGCAACCACCTGCACAGGGGCATTGGGAGCCCTGGTATGGATAGCATTCTCAACTGTCCTTCTTATGCAGGTGTTGTCTGAGTGAGTAGAACTGTATGTGAAGTTAACTGTTTCGAAGGGGAGAGCTTCCAACTTCAGGGTGTACCTGGATTGTTTCCCTACTGTGTGGTCAACTCTCTTGGTATTGAGGAAAACGCAGAATGCCCATTGCCATTCAGAGAGATTTAAGTCTCCAGTTATGCTTCACTGTAGCCCTTGGGAAGCAAATGTACCCTTCTGTTTGAATTTAACTGAAGCAAATCACTGAGGCAAAGTATCATTCCTGGGTATCAAGTAGTAAAATCTAAAGGACTGACCATTCAGACAGTAGGCTTCACCGTGAGGATCTTACATCTTCTGTCAGGTAAGACGAGTTGCAGATCCCTTGAGGATTCCTTGCAGATGCACTTATAACCATTTCCAAGTTCAGTTATCCTAAGAACCGACACGACACACCTCAATACAGAAACAGTCTGCAATCTCTGGATTTACTCTGTATGCCTTTATTTGGCACACAGACCAGAGGTCCTTGACACACTGAAACAAGAAAGTGCAGATGTGACATTAATACCTCAGAGGAACTCAGGTGATATAGAACTGAGGATGCCTGGAAGTGATACATTCCCTCCCCTGCTCTTACTTCTTGCTCATACCCAAAGACTGAAGAATCACTGCTTCGCAGAAAGTATCATTTGTATGTTTATTTATTATTTGATTTTACGATTTGAATTTATCTGTGCTGGTGTATGTGTATGAGTGCATTCGTATGTGCATGTGGACATGTGTGCGTGTGCACACGGAGGACTGAGGTCAGCCCTTGGAGTATCGATTTGGGAGTTGTCAAACATTATGTCTTTTGAAACAGAAGCATCGTTGAAACATGGAGTTCAGTATTTTTTGCTAGCTTTGCCTGTCAGTGAGATGTAGGAATGCTCCTGTTTCTGCTTCCCCAGCACTGAGAACCTCAATACATGTCACCTCGCCTGAGGATTTATATGGTAGCTGAGGATCAAACTTTTTTCCTCGTGCTTGCAAGGCAATCACTTTACTGACTGAGTCATATCAGCCATCTCTTCAAGCCTCATACATGTGCATTTCTTAACTGATTTCTAAGCACCAAAGCTTGCATTCCTGCTTTAAATTTTACTGGTGTTCCTGGCTATTCTGTTAAAGAAATCATCATTCACTTGTTCAGATTTTGATACTGTGGTTTGACTTGGAAAGCTGAGTCTGGGACTGGGAAACAAGTAGAATTCATAGAATAATATATTTGGTATATTATCCAAATATACCTTGATGGTTATGGAAAAACAAAACAGACCAGGATTTGATTTTAAGCAATATTTTGTTCGTTCTTTGAGAATTTCCTGCAAAGTTTTTTTTTAGTATATTTGCCCACCAACCTCCTTTTATAACTACTCTCTCCACACTCCAATCTCTCCCCACCTAACTTTCATATCTCTATTTCTGTTTTATTTCTATTTTCTTTCTCCTTTGAGTCAAGTTCATGTTGTCCAGCTAGTCTTGGGAATGGGGCCTGCCCTGGCATATATTCAACTTACAAGGAGTAAAATGATTACAAAAAACTTATTGCCTTCCCCTCTGCTAACGGTAGTATTTTGTGTCCAYTTTCTTCTGTGCTGTGATTTTTGTCTTGCCTGGTCTTGTGTAGGTCTTGTGGCTACTGTCACCATCTCTGTGAATTCACATGCATTGGCCTTTTATGTCTTGTCTGTCTAATAAATACTGATTCATTTATAAGTTTCTTATTGTTTTGCTTTTTGTTTGTTTGTTTTATTTTATTATATTTTTTTGTGGTTTTTCGAGACAGGGTTTCTCTGTATAGCCCTGGCTGTCCTGGAACTCACTCGGTAGACCAGGCTGGCCTCGAACTCAGAGATCCGCCTGCCTCTGCCTCCCAAGTGCTGGGATTACAGGCGTGCGCCACCACCGCCCGGCATTTTATTATATTTTTAAGACAGGCTCTCACTATGTAGCTCTCTGGCTATCCTGTAACTTTCTATGTAGACAGGCCTCAAACTCACAGAGACCCCCACCTTAACCCTTTGCTTCCCAGGTGTGTGGATTAAAGGCATGGGCCACCATGCCCAGCATATTGTACTTGATGTTATGCATAACTTTTCACTCTTACTGTCTTATTGTCTCATCTTTCAAAAAGTTACCTGAGCCTTGGATTTAGGAGTGTCATATAGATGACACATTTAAGGCTGAGTTTTCTACAGCTCTATATCTTATCCAATTGCCTACCAATCTCCCATTCCGGGTAAGGAATTTCATCTTAAACAATTAATTATATGTAAATCATTTTCAACCTCAGGAGGCTGATTTTCTTGTCTGTAGTTGGTGCCTTGTAAGGAACCAATTATGATCCCTGTCCTCAAGGAGCATTAAAGACTGAATGTGTTTCTCTAATATGCACATAACTGAGGGAATTATGCATACTTCTTCATTTACAAATTACTACATACAAACTAATATGTATACAAATTAATGCATACAAAGCAGTATGTACACCACAGCTGTGTGCAAGCCAACTGAAAGTAAAAAGCTTCATGAGATGTTCTTATATTTAGAATAAAAGCAGAGAGGAGAATTTCTTCCATCCTTATATCACCAATGTTATCTGAGTATCTGATCCACATCTTATTTCCTAGAGTATTTAATACATAACCAAGCATAACGATTAACAAATTTTATATCTATTCTATACTAACATTTTTTAAATCAACACTAAATACAAATAAATCAACACAAATTATTAGTTCTGAGGTTAACATTAAAATCAGTTAGAAGCCGGGAAAGGAAGGATAGCTTGGTAAATGGAAAAATCTCTACAGGTTGTACTGGGCTGTTGGCTAGGACCGGATACTCTATAGATTACTTATTTATTCTTAGTCTCTCTAGGCAGAAAATCAGAAAACTGAGCAAAGCAACTCACAGTTGACATCTCAATAGTCTATTTCATCAACCCGTGTTTCTAAGCACCATGATTAAAAGTAAAGACGATAGTGTCTCCTTTCATATCTCAGGAATGCATCCATATGTCAATCTCCAAAGCAGTTAACATGCTCCTCTATTGCCTTTCCTTAAGTTGATAGATATGCAAGTAAAAGAAAGAGATGAATAGATAGAAACACATAGACGATAAATGATGATGACAGTGATGGATGATAGACACACACACACACACACACACACACACACACACACACACACACATATCAAACCAGACAATAGATATGTATATGATATATAGATGCATGGGGTTTAAGTCTTTATTTTCTCTAATTTCAAGATATAAAAACTTCCTTCTTATAGCTACACATTGTCAGTTACAAAATAGAATCAGGTGTCCAATGTTTGGCTTACTGTATGTCATATGGGGGCAGATGTTCTTCCTCCTCTGATTACTTGCAACATAAGAAATTTATTGAGTTTTAAGATTCATATTGGATCAATATGATGTAGTCACCCTGCTTTACCCCTTCCACAGAAAAATTTAAAATAATGATAAAAAGACAAGCCATTGGAGTCAATAAGGATTCCTTTCTTTTTACAGTCCTTGATAAGACTATAACAAATGTAACATTATAATCTACAACATGTGTACGAAGGTGACCCTCGGCATGCAGTGCTGTGTGTTCTGTTCATGACTTGGTCAAGAGAAAAACTTGTTTATTTTTAAATGGAAGGAGACGAGAGTGCTGTTGTTTCATCCTGGTAGAAATCAAAATGGCCATTGATGACATCCAACCTGGATATAGAAATGTATACATTATATCCTTGCATGGCAATTTTTTCTAGATTTGCCTCAAAAAATTGTCTTTACTGATGGAAGAAAGAAAAATGTATTTGGTTTATTTCTCAAGATGAAAGAAAGCATGTTTAGCTTAGTTCTCAAGACTGGAGCTCTTAGTATTAAGGATGGGGAAAAGAGAGTCAAATAGAAAACTTAAACCTATTTAAGAGTTTTATACCATCAAAAGTTTTCTTATCAATTTTTCCTCTTATGTGTTATTTGCAAATTAAGTAAGAATTGGGACACTTTCTTTCTCAAACCAATGATATGTGTCTATACACATGTTCAAATGTATGCATAGATGACCAACACTTCCAACATTATCATCAGATAATCTTTCATTTTAGAGAATGCCCTAAAATTTTAGAATATATGCTTCCAAGAGTGTCTCAGCTAAAATCTTAAGAATGATTAGATACCATAATCAGACATTACCAAAGCCACCACTTTGGTTCAGTAAAACAGTAGGAGTATTTATATATGCCTATGTGAAATTCAACCATCATAAGCCTTCTTCAGTAGACACTTCTGATTCAGAACTGCTGTACACTAGTTTGCAAAAGGAATATCTATTACTAATTCAAATGATGCCCAAGAAGAAGGAAGAACAAAGTACAGATACTCTGGTCCTTCTTAGAAAGGGGAACAAAATACCCACAGAAGGAGATATGGAGACAAAGTGTGGAGCAGACTCTGAGAGAAAGACCTTCCAGAGACTACCCCACCTATTGATCCATCACATATACAGTTACAAAACCCAGATACCATTATGGATGCCCACAAGTACTTGCTGTCCAGAGCCAGATATAGCTGTCACCTGGGAGGCTCTGCTAGTGCATGAGAAATACAGAGGGGGACACTCTCAGTCAGCCATTGAACTGAGCACAGGGTCCCCAATGGAGGCACTAGAGAAAGGACCCAAGGAGCTGAAGGGGTTTGCAGCGCCATAGGAAGAACAATATGAACCACCCAGTACTCCCAGAGCTCTCAGAGACAAAACCATCAACCAGATAGTATACATGGTGTTACCCATGGCTCCAGACACATAGGCAGCAGAGGATGGCCTTGTTGGACATCAAAGGGAAGAGAGGTCCTTGGTCCTGGAAAGGCTTGATGCAGCTGTGTAGGGGAATACCAGGACAGAGAAGTTGGAGAGGGTTGATTGGGGAATAGGGGGAAGGGAGATGGCTTATAGGATTTTCAAGGGGGAATACAGGAAAGGGGGAAATAATTTGAAATGTAAATAAAGAATATATCGAATAAAAATAAAAAAGAATATCAACTATTCTGCATACAACATCTTTATACACAGGTATGAAAGACTACCACATTTCTTGGTGATTTTCAATGTAATCAAAGTGATCAGGCCACCTGGGATTACCAGTGAGGCTTCAAAGACACATTTTCAACTTTTTAAAAATTAATCATTTTAGTTGTTTACATTTCAAATGTTATACTGCTTTCCAATCTCCCTACCATGAACCGCCTACCCCCACCTTTGCCTCTAAGAGGGTGCTTCCCCACCACCCACTCACTCCCATCTCACCCTTCTAGCATTCCCCTTCTCTGTGGCACAAAGTGCCTCCCCTCCTACTGATGCCAGATGAGGCAGTCTTCTGCTACATATGGAGCCATGAATCAGCCCATGTATTTTCTTTGGTTGATGGTTTAGTTCCTGGGAGCTCTGGGTCGTTTGGTTGGTTGATACTGTTGTTCTACTTATGGGGTTGCAATCCCCTTCTACTCCTTCAGCCATTCCCCTAACTCTTCTACTGGGGTCCCTGGGCTCAGTCCGATGGTTGGCTGTGAGTATCTATATTTGTCTTAGGTGCTGGCAGAGCCACCCCCCACAAAAAGAAAAGAAAAGAAAAGAAAGAAAGATTTCAAATTAAGAATTTCTTTGATGTCACAGCACACATATAGACATGGCACAACAGTGAATTTGAGAATTTAATTAAGCCCCTTCCTGGCAAAATAGATAAGGAATGAAATTAGTTGATTAAAATAAGGACTATTCATTAAGCAATTGGTAGCAGAGGTAGATTCACTGAACAGTAAAGAAGTCAGAGAGAAAACTCCTTTAAGTATTTTTCTGAAGCCATGATTCACGTGTGAATTATACCTAGCATCTTTGTTTATTATCACTATAATTATAAAAGCAACAGGGTTTAAATATGAACATGTAGACTGAATTAGATGTCCAAGCTTTTATAAATGAACATAAGATCTGCCATCCAGAAGACACAGATGATCTATATTGTTATTACCATGATGAAGGAGGTGACTTATACAGGTGACAGTATATTCAGCTGTGTTCAGTAGTTGGGTGACACCTGTCTCGGTTCAGTGGGCTTCCTCTCTAAATAAAACTGAATACAAAATAGAGCAAAAAGAAAGACTAAATTCACCATCAAACATACAAAATTGTACTCATCTATGTCCATTGCACTGATTGGATTCTACATGAACTGTGTCCAAATATTTCATAGAAATAAGAGCTTCAATTTTCTGTGGCACATTCTTAAGATGTTTCCAACATCTCTCTCTCTCTCTCTCTCTCTCTCTCTCTCTCTCTCCCTCCCTCCCTCTTTTTTTATTCCCTGGAATCTCATTCTGAAAATTCAGTCTCTTGTATTCCTGCCTCAAGATCACCTGTCACCTAGTTCTGAAGCTTATTCCCAAGGGAGAGCTCACAGCTTCTGTGCATGTCCAGTGCCTTTTCTAATTGGCAGATGCTCATGTTGCAGTTCTCATGATTGGGGAATAGGATGAGCAGCCATCATTAATCAAGGGAGGCTGGTGTAGCCAGGTGAACTCACTTGTGTGACTAATGAGTAACAGATGTTCCTGCTGCACCAGCATCATCCTAGGAAACTCTTCTTTACCTTCAACCAGGAGTTTCTTTGTGAATTGTGGAGTCTTTTTCCTGAAGAAAGGATAAATAGACCACACAAGAGAGTATCACTATTCATTCAATAAACTGACTCCAAAAACTATTACCTAACCTCTGAACTGGGTTTCTGAGGATAACAGGAATTTTATTGGTGGAGGAAGCTAGTGAAGAGTCAGGTATGATAAGGGAGGGAATTGGATATTGGAAACAAAATGGTCTGCCAACTTATTTGGAGGAGACTTGTTATCTGGTCTTGGTCTCACTTCTGTGCCCACACATGATCCTTTAAATGTTAGATAAATGTATACCTGTATGCATATGTTATGCTAGGGCACTTGGTTAACTTAGGAAAATTGTCGTGACAAAGTACTTCTCCTGATGGATTTAGCTAATGAAGGATAAGTCATAAACAAGGTATGTATAAGGTATGTGAAAGAAGAGAAAGAAAATAATATATGCAATGGAGGTAAAACAGTAGGCTGGCTAGAGTGAACAATGTTGGGGACAGGAAGAGCCAAGAGCTGAGGAGTTGCCGAAGTTCCCAACAGCACATACTGTAGCGTCTTTTTTTTTTTGTCACTTATTACTTTCTCTGGCCTGATTTCTCCTCTATTATTCAAGCCTCAACTCAATTGTTTCCTTGAGGTGAGAGTAGAGGCAAAGGTCTTCCAGTTCTTTCCTTCCTTTTCTTTCTTTCTTTCTTTCTTTCTTTCTTTCTTTCTTTCTTTCTTTCTTTCTTTCTTTCTTTCTTTCTTTTTCTCTCTCTCTTTCTTTCTTTCTTTCTTCGTTCTTCTCTTTCTTTCTTTCATCATAAAGCAATATGTTTATGCCATTTATGATTTTTCTATAAATTTGTTATGTTATTTATTTACATTCCAAATGTTGCTCTCACCCTGTTCCCCTCCCAGACTTCTTTCCCACTCCCCCATGGCAATCACAATGACAATGACAAAGGTCCTTACTCAAACATAGGAAAAAACTAGAATGCCTCCTGTACATTTTATTTTTCATGAGAATTTCTTCTGAAATTTGAATCATAAAACTCACTGCAGGGGCATTGCCCTGAGGCATGTTTGGAAACAAGGTCTAAAGTTCCCACTTTAATTCCCATGCATCTATAAAAAAGAGTAGAGGATAATTGACTTTGATACCACTTAGCACAATGATGGGATGCATCTTTGATACCCAATCTTATTTCTTAGAGTTCCTAGTCCCTCCCACTACAGTTCACTCATATTCACCTCCTTCCTGAATCCTGCAAAGATAGGTTTTAAAACAAATGTGAATATGTCTTGATTGAGGACAGAGTATCTTTTTTTTCTTGTCTAACATGTATAAGACTAAGAAAAGATTTCAGACGGAAAACACTGGATCTACTCATCATTTCACTTCCAGAGGACTCCAGATGAAAATCCTGGACCCAGCACAATCCAGTCCATAACTAGTCTCTGCAGTGATTTGAATGTGTTTGATCCATGAGAAGTGGCACTATTAGGAGGTGTCACTATGGGGGTGAGCTTTGAGTTCCTATGCTTACGCTCTGTCATGTGTGAAAAAGACCCTTATCCAGGCTGCATGCAGAAGAGTAATCTTCTTCTGCTTGCTTTCAAATGAAGATGTAGAACTCACAGCTCCTCTAACACCATGTCTAAATGTCTTCTCCCATGCTTCCCACCATGATGATAATGTACTGAAACTGTGAAACTGTAAGTGAGCCCCCAATTAATGTTTTCCTTTATAAGAGTTGATTTTATTATTATAGCACTGGAAACCCATGGTGTCTCTTCATGACAATAAAAACAGTTGGTTTTGGTTATCTAAAGCTAAGAAACTAGAATCACTGAGGTAAAAACTTCTGGGAAGTGTAAAGAGCCTTATTGAGGTACCATGCCACCCGGCAGGAACTTGACATGTACCAATGTGAAGTTCCTCTCATAGAGGGAACTCATGTGTTAGCCATAATCCCTTCCACATAGGGTGGAGTCCTTAGACCAAGGTGAAGCCCATTGTTCTTTGAGGACCTGCAGTTTTCTGAGAAATACTAGCCACCTGAAGAGCAACTGAACTGGTTCTGCTGAGAAGCTTCCAGCCTTTGGGGGAAGGGGTTTCCCCTGCCTATGTATTTGGAGTGCTTCACTAAAATTTGAGGCCTTGAATAGCAGGTGTTATCTTGGGCTCCATCTCTTTTTGCCACCTTCCTATACAACCCCAGCTTCCCTTCCAGGGAACCCGTTCAATGTAACTGTGGACAGTTACAGGGAAGTATTTTCTGAGAGCAAAAAGAAACCATGTTCCATTGATTGACCTCTTGCTGGCAGATACGTGGTACTGGTTTTGAAGGTGTAAATGGTTCATGGAAATCTGTTGAGGCTTGGCACATTAAGATTCCAGAAATGAAGGTGCAGTTGATGGCCTAGGACTAAAGGGGTCATTCAAAGAAGTTGAGGCATGCCACCATAAAGAGATCCTGTGAGAGGTTATTGATGAAGCCTAGCTATACCAGAAAACTCCATCATTTTGAAGATGCCAGGACCATGGCACCAAGAGCAACAGTAACTGGGGAGTTGAGTCAACCAGAGCCTGGAATGCTACTGAGCACAGAGCTGGAGAAGTGACCCAAACCGTGTTAAAGATGCCAGAGTCCTTGGATACCTGTCAAAGAAGGCTGCTAGCAATGGATGAAACCAGCTAAGAGAAAGTATTGTCTCACAGTCAGCAAAGTTAAAAAGAGTTAGACATAATACATGGAGGTACAAAGTTTGGAGTTTGCCCAGTTGGTTTTTGGTCTTGCTTTGTCCCAGTATTCCCTCACTATGGAAACAGCAACTTCTGGTTATCTGGAGATTTGAAATGGTGATGTTGGAAGTATGTGATCCAGTTTTTTTTATTTTGACAGCATATAATACCATATTCTCCTCTTTCATCTTAATTAATAGAAACAGATGTGATCATTAAATAAATGAGCTAAGAACTTTAAGGCACAAAGACCCTGTCAGACACAAAAAAATATTCTTCAAAAACAGCAATGTTTACATTAACATAATCTGTGTGCATTTTTATTTTCTTTGGTTTCTAATTTTCAAACTTCATAAAGAACTTATAATTTCAATATAACTGGCACTTTAGATTGGTTTATATCATGATAAAACACCGTGACTGAAAGAAACTTGGGAATGGAAGTATATGTTTGGCTTATATATCTTTGCCCCGAAGTTCACTGAGGAAAATCAGGATATGAACTCAAATCAGGAATTAAAGCAGAAGCCATGGAAGAATGTTGCTCAATGGCTTGTCCTCCATGGCTTACAGAGCCTGCTTTGGTCAACTAAGCACCATTAGGTCAGGTACGGTATGACCTACAATGGCCTTGGGTTCTGTGTTAGTTACTATTCTACTGCTATGAGTAGACAACATGAAAAAGGCAACTTTTATAAACTAAAGCATTGAACTGGGAAATTTGTTGCAGTTTTAGAGAGCTAGTCCATGTAGAAACTCACGGTAGGAGACTGGTAGCCCAGAACTTTACATCTTTTTTTCCTAGGCAGAAGACAAGAGACACTAGCCTTGTCATGGGATTTTGAACTCCAAAATCTTCAGTCATTATTGCCCTAATAAGTTCATGTTTATACAAGAAGGCCAAAACTGCTAATCCTTTTAATCTTTTTCAAACAGTTCCATATCCAGGTGACTTAGCAATCAATTATATGAGTGTATGGTATTCATTCTGATTCAAAAAACCATAGGCACACAATACTAATCATTAATGATGATGATGATGATGATGATGATGATGATTATGATGATGATGATAGTAATATTTCCACAAACATTCTTACAGGTCAGTTAGATAAATGTGATTGCTCAGTTTAGATTCTTTCATTCCAGGTTTGAATCAGGGTAACAAAAACAACCATCATAACTTAATAAAATATGTTCTACTGTAATGTCTCATACACTATTTTAAATAATGGACTGAAGGAGGTGCATAAATGAGTGAGCAACTGCATTAGTGACTTGACTATCCTAATGTGTTTCTGCTAATCTGCTTTGGAGTTGTTGCACAACTGAAATACCCAGCAGGAATCTAAATCATTCTAGTCACCCTTTGTCTTTCAAATGAATGATTCTATTTGGAAGTAAAGCATTATGTTCAACTCCATTTTATTTTCCTTTACAGATAAGATGTTCCTTAATTATTTATGATTTTGAAAATAATATGTAGATGACTCAAGAAATTAAAAATAAATGCACCATTGAAGAGCATCTAACTTCTAATCTAATAGATTCTTTTGTTATATAGCTAGGAAACCACTAGAAACAAAAAGATAATGTTGGTGCTGAATATTTAAACATGTGTGACTATACAATGACTACTGTCTTTGGAATTTGGCCATCTTTCAGGATTCATGTAATCCAGTAATTGGATGTGGTGAACATTTGAAGATTTGAAGCATTAAGAAATGGCCCAGATTTTCAGTCTAACAAATACAATCAAACCAAAATTGTTAGATGAAAGAGTAGCCGTATGTAGCAGAAACCTGGAATATGTTAAGAGCTCATTCAGGAAGGCCTATATTAAGAACGGTTTTTTTGGATAACCCTAATGGTGTCAACATTTAGATTTAAATAAGGAGCAATATTTCAGTATTAAATAGCAAAGATGACTAAGAGATCTCTACAGTTCAGAGGTTAAGGACAAGATGGGGCTAAGAAGAGCCTTGGAAAGCTCCTCAGAGAGACTGTCTCAAGAATGCTAAGGTACTGTGTGGAGCTAAACAAAAAGAAACAAAGAGAAGAGCTTATAATGACTCAAAGCAGAGCATACCTACTGGGTGAGTTTGGGTATCTTACTTGGTATTTTGAAAGAGAAAACAAGGACAACTCAAGCTCGGTGGCCAATGTCACAGTAATAATTAAAACTAGCACTGGGTGCAAACTTCATTACCATGTGAACCAGGAAGCAGATGCACCATTAAAATGAAAAAATGAGTAAAACATATTTTGCATGAATTTAATTTTTCATATTAGGGCATGATTTTAAGCCACACACCATGAAATTTTCTTGGGGAATGCAACTGAAACTGGGCTAGGATAAACTACTGAGAATTTCTGTTTTCACATGGGAAGACTAGGCAAAACCATGCATGTACATGTTTGTGGCTTCATGTGTACCAGCCCTTCAGTCATTCATACGTGGTCCCAGAAAAGGCACAGCTGTCCTGGAATGAAACCTATAGGGGTGATACAAATTCTTAAGGAAATATTTTGTGATGTAGCACTTTTATTCACTCGCGTACCTATTTCTGGTTCCCATATTTTCTTAGTCAGTCACAGCCTGTGAAATTTAAATGTGTAGCTGTTTTATCAATCCCTACAATAACTAATGCAAACTGATGAACTAATGTTGTCTGGAAGAGTAATTGTGCCGGGTTCTTGAAGGGCCGAATATCAATTATTAAGTTACAAGTACAATTTGTTCGGGGTTCTTGGACATTTGCATAGTCACCATTATTCTTAGCAGTCACATATTTGTGGTAACATAAGTTAGTATGTCTTCACTGCCCCTATACCAGACCATGGGTACTTGACTGCATATGGAGAGGAAACCCTGATGACCTATGTCAAAAGGGGTTTGTAACTCCATAGGAAGAACAACAATATCAACCAACCTAACTCCACAGAGCTCCGAGGAATTAAACCACCAGCAAAAGAGTACACATGGAGGAACACATGGCACCAGCTGCATATGCAGCAGAGGATGGCCATATCAGACATCAGTGGGAGGAGAGGCCCCTGGTCCTGGAAAGGCTCGATGCCCCAATGTAGGGGAATGCCAGGGAGGGGAGGTAGGAGTGGGTGGGGTGGGGAAACATTCTCACAGGTGCAGAGGGAGGGAGGATGGTATATGGCTTTCCAGGGGGGAAGGGAAAGGGGATAACATTTGAAAAGTAAATTAAGAAAATATCTTCTACTATTACTACTACTACTACTACTACTACTACTACTACTACTACTACTACCACCACCACCATTACTATTACTACTACAGATTTACATAGAATGATAGACATAAAAAAAGTGGCCTGCGTATTGGACACAGAGCTGTAGTTTGTCGGGAGGTGAGCTGTGCACAGACAGCCTGGTCCCAGTTGGAACTACGACTTTGAACCCTGTTGACCCGGTAGGCAGGGCTTCCACCCACATGGGACAGAAGGAGTTCGGTCACCACCTCCTGGGCTACCCGCACCCTGACCCCTGTCACAGTTACAGCCCCCATAGGCCCCCACAGGAGAGGTGTGTGACTATCAGTCAAATAGGGGCAGCACCAAGCCTTCCCACATGTAAAAAAGGTTTCCCCAAGGCCCTCAGTCCAAGCCAATGAGAAGTACCTGCTGTTAAACCCTGAATCATCCCCAAAACTGTATATAAATCCTATTTAGGGAATTAAAGGTGTCTGAGAGCTTCTGTCATAAAAGCTGGAACACACGAGGAAAGAGGTCCGCTCTCCAGCAACACCACCAGCAGCTCCGCTGCAATCCTCCCTGGCTAGGTGGCCTTTCCTTGGCCCATCAGACCCAACAGAGAGCAGAGCACCACAGGTGTGGTAGCACAGCAAAGACTGAGGCAGAACCAGCAGAAGCGGTGGCAGTGGAGTAAGCGAGCTTTCCTCCAGCTCACCCCCTCTCTCCTCTGCCAGAATTCTCTCACCTGGCCGGGCCCCCGCCCCATAGGCCCACAGTAGTTGATTTGAAGGATCCACTGATGACTGCAGTAGTCCTTTCTCTGGCCTAATGGACAGAGGTAATTCTCCCCTGGACCTGAAGCTCTCAGATGAGCCCCACCCTTCACTCTGTCCTCAGCACCCTTCATTTACTAGGCTGCATTTGGTAACTTCTGCAGTCCTCACTGAGACAGGAAACTGGGGCTATATGTCCATGAGAATGCCCACCGGATTTTAACTGTGTTTATTTCAGAAACTATAAGAATTGAAGACCCAGAATTGAACACACACATCTATGGCCAATTGATCTTCGACAAAGGAGCTGAAAACATCCAGTGGAAAAAAGATAGCCTTTTCAACAAATGG
>BDUI01000876.1:113837-145845 GCA_002335545.1 Apodemus speciosus
CTCTCCCTCTCGGAATCTTGTCGATCTTATAGCAACATGCAAAATTGAACGGAAACTGGAAAAACACTTACAAAGAGACTACCAATGATGTAGGAAATCCCCATTAGCACAGAATGCACTTCAGAACCTCTGGAAATGCACAAAAGAGTCCAAAATGCTTGGGATAACCTGAAGACATTAAATCAAGATCTCAGACACTGTGGTGAAGGATTGCAGGAATAGCAAAGCTATTAATACTCAGATATTTAAAAAAGAGTGTTATTATTCATTTGTAAGATTATAACAAGGTTTTTTAAATGTCTCAAGGTTACCTAAGTCTGCACTTGTTCATTCATTCACAGGTTGATAAGTAGRTGACAGCTAACACCCACATGTGCCACTTACTATAGAAATATCTTCAAAGATGAATGGGATGAAATTTATGTCTTCGCGTGCCCAATGCAGATCAGAAATAAGACAGTTTTGAGGCAGTTCCATGTACCATAGTGAGGAAGATGGTAGTGCTTAGAAAAGGAGGAGGAGCTCAGAACAAGTATTTGGAAACCTAGAATTCTCTGGGAAGAAGAGAAAGAAGGAGAGGGAGAAAATGCATATAGATAGGAAGAAGAGGAAAAGAACCTGACTAACTTCCAAGCTCACAATTGTCCACAGGAATACTTAAATTATCAGATGACTTAACACATGGAAAGAATCTTCGTACTCCACTACTATAACAAAGAAGACAAAACCCCGGGTCTGTGGGGAGAGAATTCACTTCAGAATTTTTGGATGTTTGTTTGTAGGTAGTCTCATTACAATATGATTCAAAAGGGCTTTAGAAAACTTGGAATGATAGCTGGGCATAGTAGTTTATGCCTGTAATCATAGCACTTAGAAGGTTTGGGCAGGAGGATTCCATATATGAGGCTAGACAAGGCTGTAAAGCAAATTCCACGCAACCCTAATCAACATGCCAAAACTGCATTTCAAAATATAACAATAAAATAGGAATAATAATACTATTTTAAAACCTTGCAATTATGCAGTTAATGTTTTCCCCACTATTATGATTGTATTGATTTTCTTTACAATATTTTCATCTGAAGTAAAAAAAAAAAAGGAGAACTGAGAATATTAACTGAAAAAACTTCTAAAATCCAAGGAGAATAGATATATAATACAATACACGTTTCTATCATACCTCTGACAGATCTCTCTATTTCAGTTTATATGTATGTATATGTGTATGTATTTTGTGTGTGTGCATGTGTATGTGTGTGTGTGTGTGTGWGAGAGAGAGAGAGAGAGAGAGAGAGAGAGAGAGAGAGAGAGATAAAGAGAGAGAGTTAAACAGTTAAAGTGATATTAAACAGAGGACTTACCTTATTAGAAATGGATACTTACAACAATAAATTTTCTAGTAGATCTAAAATATTAAATCTTAAAGTTTTTAAAAATATATAAATTCCTACTAATAAAATAGAATAACACTTCAAAAAAGGATGTGTATATATGCATACACATGTATATATAATTCTGAAAGACTTTAAGAAAGTATCTACTAAAGTGTACTGTTACTAAACCACTAGGACCATAATATTATCAGACTGTTGTTCTGTAAATAAGCAGGCTACCTCTAAGTTTTGTATAAAAATTTAAAAGACAAACAGAATTCAAAATCTTAAGAGTGGGTAGACCTGCTGGCTTTCCGACTATCAAGATTGATTGTATTGCTTGATTTTCATTCATTTAAAACACTTCAATTGATCTTCAATCAATAGATAGAAAGCAAGTGTAAGAGAAGAATTTTATAGTACATACATCTGTACAAAGTCTCATATAGATAATATGTAAACAGCTACCATGGGTCAGAAAAGGTACTGTCAGGAATTTGCACTACAGCTATATTAAGTTTTAAATAAAAACACCTGCCCTTAGGTTTTTTTTGCTCGTAGCTTGGTCCCCAAAGTCAGCGTCAGGAGACTGCTCCACAGATATTTCTCCTCACTGTGATTCCAGGTGGCTCCCTCTGGGGAAGAGTATGCCACTTTCTGGTCCCAGGCTGCAGGTGAATGTGGCTAATCATGCTGCCAATCAAATCTGTCTAGTGCTAGATGGCAGAAGGGCTGTCAGTAGAGAGTGGGCCTTATTCTATTACTGCGAAGAGGCCAGCTGACCTTCCCGTGGAAAAGTAGCTGGGAACATGAGATAATTACCATTATCTCTCCATCGTGAATCACCTAAAGACAGAGCCTGTGATCAACCTGGACACCTATGACTTCACTAAGAGACAAAGCTCCTTGGAATCGAGCACTCAGACAAGGCAAAGATCTATGTCACTAGCTAACAGCTCATCTCTGTTCCTCATCACTCAGTTCCTCGGCCATACCGTTTGGAATAGAGATATGAGGTCTGAAACTGCAATTTGGGCTTTCCACAATTGTTAACATACATTAGCAAAGATCAAAAGCTGATTAAGAGACTGACCCTTATGTTTGTGAGCTGTTAAGTTAAATATTTTTTTCAATATTTTATTGATAACGCCCATCATCATTAGGTAAAACATAAATATCTCTCATTTCAGCTAAAGTAACTGAAATCTTAAAATGATTTAAAAACTCACAAAACTGTTTTTTTTTCTAGCTGGCAGTTTAGAACCAAAAGCCAAATRTATTTGGACCCAAGTCATCACCCAGGCTTCCAAGACATTCTAGATGCATACAACTGGATCCAAGCTCTTTTAAACATAGCACATACTTCAACACTCAAATATACTTGCCCATAGTAAATGATGACAAAAACCAGGTGGCGACAGACTCAGTGCAGCTCACATTCCCAGCTACTTTTTCATGGGAAGGTCAGTTGGCCTCTTCGCAGTTATAGAATGAGGCCCACACTCTACTGACAGCCCTTCTGCCATCCAGCACTAGACAGATTTGACTGGCATAGAAAGAGCTCCCTCACCATATTTGTGCAAGATTTAACTAGTTTCTAGATAGAAGACTTTGGATTTAATACAAGGATTCCATGCCAAGAATAACATTTGATAAAGTGTGCTTTATACTTCATTTGTTTAACATTATACTATACAAACTAAGTTCTTTTTTATTTTATTTGATATATTCTTTATTTACATTTTAAATGATTTCCCCTTTCCTGGATCCCCCCCCCACCCTCACCGAAAGTTCCATAAGCCCTCTTCCCTCCCCCCTGTTCCCCAATCAACCCCTTCCTGCTTCCCTGTCCTGGTATTCCCCTACACTGCTGCACTGAGCCTTTCCAGGACCAGAGGCTTCTCCTTCCTTCTTCTTGGGCATCATTTGATATGTGAATTGTTTCTTGGGTATTCTGAACTTCTGGGCTAATATTCGCTTATCAGTGAGTGCATACCATGTGTGTTTTTTTTTTTTTTTTTTTTGTGATTGGTTCACCTCACTCAGGATGACATTCTCCAGTTGTACCCACTTGCCTAAGAATTTCATGAATTCATTGTTTTAATAGTTGAGTAATAGCATAGTATAAATATACTACATTTTCTGTATCTATTCCTCCATTGAGAGATATCTGGGTTCTTTCCAGCTTCTGGCTATTATAAATAGGACTGCTATGAACATAGTGGAGCATGTATCCTTATTACATGCTGAGGAATCCTCTGGGTATATGCCCAGGAGTAGTATAGCGGGGTCTTCCAGTAGTATCATGCCCAGTTTTCTTCGGAACCACCAGACTGATTTCCAGAGTGGCTGTACCAGCTTGCAACCCCACCAGCAGTGGAGGAGTGTTCCTCTTTTTCCACATCCTTGCCAGTACCTGCTGTCTCCTGAGTTTTTTATCTTAGTCATTCTGACTGGTGTGAGGTGGAATCTCAGGGTGGTTTTGATTAGCATTTTCTTGATGACTAAGGATGCTGAACATTTCTTTAGGTGCTTCTCAGCCATTCAATATTCCTCGGGTGAAAATTCTTCATTTAGCTCTGTACCCCATTTTTTAATAGGGTTATTTGGCTCTCTGGAGTCTATCTTCTTGAGATCTTTGTATATCTTGTATAAGCCCTCTGTCAAATACATTCTTTAGCCAGTCTCATTCCTGGTTATCTTGCTATGTGAGAGGGTAAAACCTCAGATATGTAAGTACATTTAAATTTTTGTTCTAAATCTTGTTTTTACTGAACAGTCTTCAAGTTAGCCTGGAAAACTAATAGCTTTACAAAAAATTAAAATAAATTATACCATAGTTATTGTGGTGTTTCTCTACTTTCTAACTTCATTATTACTACCTTGTACTACAGAAACAGCTGAAAATGTCCAAGACAGCAGCAGACAACTGTGTCAGAAATTCATGGGATCTGGGGACAGAGTTAGAAAAGAAGTTAACTCTTAACGCATAATCATACAGTAAATGTTTAAAGATACCTAATTATCTAGGAGAGATTTAAGAAATGTTCACAAGAGAGTCCGGAAAAGCTCAGCCTTGGGGGCTTCTTTGAGTTTATTTGAAGACTTTCCAATCATTCTAAAACTTAAAGTTGTATTAGATGAGGTAGTTCACACTGCAGCCTCGTCAGTGAAGTGGCTGATGTAGGAGGATTACCAGGAAATTGAGGACAACATATACTGCATAGTGAGTTTCAAGCTAGCTTCAGTTGTGACTTAAGACTGTTTAAAAATACTCCGAAAAATATTTACTAAGTACTGTACAGATTAGGTTCAAAAGAAACCCAAAGAAGGAACAGTGGTTGGAAGTGATATTCTTTCGACAAAGAAAGAACAATTATTGGAAGTGAATTATATTCTCCCAAACAGCAAACCATTGCTCCCAGTACTTCCCCATATTTCCCTGGTTCTCCCCAACATTTTCCTGTGAGTGTCAACTCAACATTCCTTTTACACCTGTAACATTTTCCCCTGGGCTCAGAGAGAAACACCATGTGCCCCAGAGCAAACCCAGGATGGAATTTGCAGAGCTCCATATGGAATAGCTACCAGCTAGATTTGTTATATACCTAGAAAAAAGAGGGAGTTCTCACTGAGCGCCACAGACACACTGATTGGAAATATCTGTGAACAAAGGAGAACTGTGACATGGACTAGAAAGAGGGGATAGGATTATTTTCTATGGATTGTTGCCATGGCCCACCCACCTCTGGAGCACAATGTTCAGAGACTCCAATAAGGTGTGATCATAAGAGACATCTGCAGGATTCGTCCATTGTGAAGATAAAAATCTGTGTTTCTTCTACTGTGCTCCTATGCATTCTCTTGGAACACTTTGGTATTAATGTGCATGGTACCTCACCCTTATCATCCCAGGTCATGGGAGGCTGAGGCAGAGGGATTACTGTAGGTTGAAGAGCAGAGTGCCTGCGTAGTGAGTACAAAATAGTCAATGCAAAAGGAATAAATAAACTTGTTACAAATTATCAAAAAATATTTTTTAAAAAAGAGCATTATAAAATCAATAGCACAGGCAAAACAGTATCAGAAATTTAAAAACAACCCACATTGATCCCCTTTATTGAACTCTGTTAGTTTGTATTTACTTTCTAAGTGGAAAAGACAGAAAGTGAAACCCCTTGATGTGTCCCCAAGCAGATAACAGATACTGATAGCAGCACAAAGCCTACCAACAAGGCCACAGCCTTATCTCTGCCAGATGAATTATTCACTCTTGCAGCCTTTTTCAACACTGGGATATGGAAAGAAGGTGAACTTCACAGTCAGTGCAGCACTTGTGGGGTCAGCCAAACACTTATCTTCAGAGCAACAGAGGAACGTTAATTTTACAAGGTCCTTTGCTGGAATCTCCTTCAATGGAAGCCAACCAGGACCTTATCAGCCAAAGAGATCCAGCGCTGGAACTGTGATAGAATGAGCTTGTCTTGGAAAGAATGAGCTCAGGCTGGGAAAGGCATAGATTTTTCTGCAGTGGGTTTGCAGTTTCATATATGCAGCTATCTCCAATGCCTGTGTTAACAATGCTTTATTCTTTCTTTATTGCATTAAAATATGGTGTGTACACACACACACAAACACACACGTGTGTTTTGATGTGTTTGCACACATATGTGATGTTGCATGGTTCCATGCATCCACATTCCTGTAGAGATTTGTGGATTACATTAGGTATCTTCCCTTATCACTCTTCACATTTTTAATTGAGACAGTGTCTCTCAGTGGAACCTAGAGCTCAAAAATTTGGTTAGTCTGGGTAGCCAAATTGTTATGGGGATCCAATCTTTGTTTCCCAAATGCTGGGATTGCAGGTGGGTCAAATGACCTGCTAGCCACTTAAAAGTATGCTGTGAATCCTAGATCATTGAGCATATGTGACAAGTACCTTGCTCACTGAGAAATTTCATCCTAGTTCTCCCAAACATTATTCTGAGTCTCAACTTGGCATTCTTTTAATAAATATAACATTTTGTAAGAGATAACTCACACTACATAGCTCACAGGAACCCCATGGTGGAATTTACAGAGATTCCATATGTATCATCTCTTCCTTCTGGGCATGTGCCAATTCTAACTAGCCACATTTACATATGGATCCTTGGCTCTTTGAGTAGGAAATCATTTTACATTTCAGCCTCTCATTCCTTTTATTTCAATAGAGTGTGATTTCCCAACTTGCTTCCTATTTCTGTAATATTAGCAAAATCTGCTTGGAAAAGAAAGGGTTTATTTGGCTTACAAGTTTACAATTGAAAATGCTTCTCTCAATCTCTCAGTTCAACAACTTCTATTATGCAAGCCAGGCCCACCTCCCTGGGAACTGTACCACCCACTGGAGGTTAGGAATCAGTCCTTATTTAGCAAATAAAAACCTGCCTCACAGAGATGTCAACAAGCCATTCTGGTGAAGGCGATTCCTCAGATGAGATTCTAGCTTTCCAGGTTTGTCAACTTGGCAGACACGATTAGCCAGCACACTGAAGAAGAAATAGTTGAATAGCTGAAGAATAAATTATTGAAACCACATTTTAATGCTTACTATATAAGTTTCTCCTTTCTCACTTGCACTTTGATTTAGAATTAAAAAGAACATTGCCTGAATGATATTTACAAAGCACAAGTTTATTCCTTCCCTTCTCTGTATTTATCTAAGCAAGGTCACTCATTTAGCCTGAAAACTTTTGCTGTGTTATTGAACCAATACTGATAATTAAACAAGTGCACTGAAATATTCATAGGTGAATGAACTTTGACTCCATTGAAAAATTAGCCATCACTGTTTTTGACTTCTATGTGAACTAATTCATCAAACGCAATAATTCTTATGTCACTTAGCCAACCAAGAACTACAAATAAAAGTAATGATAATTCAGGGAAAATGTGTGTTACTACTTAAAGTTTATCACCATATAAAATTATTTGTAGAATACGTTAAAATATCACTTTTATTTACTTATTGAAATATTATGAAAAAAATGATTAACAAAGAAGATAGGAATTTAAATTTTGGCAGATATCAAAGACAATAGTCAAAAATGACATCATTAAAAGGTCTGCTAATGAAACCACCAACCATGGGAAAGTACGGTCCAGAGATGAGGACCTAATATACACTCCAGCAAACTTTCACAGAGCTAGAAAACTGGTTATTAGTAATAAAATTGTTCAGAGAATAAAACTGACAAGGAATATAATAGTACTTGAAGTTCTAACATAGTAAAATTTCTGAGGTCATTTTTTTCTCTCTTCCAATGAGACATGTGTAAGTTCTGTGGAAGATTAAGACTTCCCTGGAATCCAAAGAGAGGCAAATTTATGTATAATTCAAATCCAGTTTTTTGTTTTTGTTTTTGTTTTTGTAGCCCTGGCGAAATGCCAAATAAGTTGAGTCCTGAAATTCTCAGTCTCCTGAGTGTAGAAATAATCCTTAAAGTTTAGTTAAAATAACTAAATGTTTCAGAGGTAACAGAAATTCATTTTGATAGTGCTGAGAAAGAGGCTATCATCGCCCCTTCCACTCATCAGCTGAAATACTGCAGACCAGAGTCTGTCTTGTTCATGAAGAGAAAGCAAGTTAAGTAGTAAAATAGACTTGTTATGACCAGAAAGAAACACTAGTATCTGAGAGTCATCAACTCTACACCCAAGAGAGGGTTAATACCCAAAATATTCAAATAACACAAGGTATTCTATCTCTACAAACCAAATAGCCCAATTAAAAGATGGGGTACAGAGCTAAAGAGACAATTCTCAACAGGGGGATCTCAAATGCCCAAGAAACATTTAAAGAAATGTCCAATGCTCTTTCTCATCAAGAAAGTGCAAATCAAAATGACCCTGATATTCCATCTCTCACACATCAGAATGGCTAAGTTCAAAAACTGAAGAGATAGAACATGCTGGCAAGGATGTGGTAGGAGTTGTGAATTTATGCAATCACTCTGGAAATCAATCTGGTGGCTTCTCTGAAAGTTGGGAATAGTTTTAGCTGAAGACACAGCTATACAACTCTTGGGCACATACCCAATAGGTGTTCCACCATACCACATGGGCATATGCTCCTTTATTTTCATAGCAGTTTTATTCCTAACAGTTAGAAACAGGAAAAAAACCTAGAAGATCCTCARCTCAAGAATGGATACAGAAAATGTGGTTCATTTACACAATAGAGTACTATTCAACAATTAAAACCAAAGACATGAAACTATCATTTTAGTTCACTATTTTACCATGAAAATGAGAATCGTTTTCATATTTCCTGTTTTCTTTTATCAGATTGCTCCATCATCCTGGTTATGCAAGATAACTGCCATTTTTGTTAGATGATATCTTATTTTCAATTAACAAAAATACTTTCCAAATTCAATAACTCTGATAATATTTGCTTCATTTAGTTTTTTTCGTCATTAGGAAATTTACATAGATAAATTTATTTCCTCAACAATGTGGTAAGAAAATGACTATCAATACCCCTATTTGATAACAAAAACCCAGTAAAGGAAACTATTGGGTGAACTCATTACAGCTAATAAATAAAGAAAATAGAATATAGATCCAAGTAGTGAAGTCAAATCATTTTATAATCACGGTAATGTAAATAAAAAGTAGTGAACATTGTAAACAACATTTATAGCCTATTCAGCATTAAATTATATATTGGTATAAAATACATATTTGTGTCATTTTTTTCTTAGTGTTTTTTTTTTTTTTAGTGCATTAGGGATTAATAACAAGGCATGGCACACTTGTCACTGCTTCTGGAAGGGAGGCCTGTGGGGGGGGGTTCTTTATGTTTCAATGACAGCAGGTATAAAGGAATGAACCAACCTGGTCACCTGAAAACATTATTTGCTCCTTGTTGAGTTTAGCCTCCAAAATACTAGAGATATTTGGTTTCCATGATTATGAATATCCCACAACTGTACACATTTAATATTGTAAAGTTCCTTACCTCCTCCTTAAAATATTCTCTAAGCATACGAAATGGGCTGCTGACAATTCTTTGAAGTGAATGTTTTCCTTGAACTTTTGTGTTTGGTTTGAGTGTAGAAAATGTAAAAAAAAAAAAAAATGTCAGCTTTGAAAGCCAATTGTGTATGGAGTGATCAGGAGAGGTTGTCACTTACGCCAAGGAACGTGCTTTGTCTTTCTCACTTCTGCATCTATGGTACCTGATACTCTCCCTCTGCAAAACTTAGTAGACAAACTGTGACCTTTCCATTTTATGAGGTACACAACATATATTTAATATGTTGAACATATTCAAGATAGTCCAATTATGATTACATATACAAGTTTATTTTTTAAAAGCATATTCAAACATGTCATCATGAAGTTTGATAATTATTCAAACTTCCTTCTATATCAGAGACACTTTTCTCTTTCTTTTTAAAGAACTGTCTCTTTCGTTCCAAGACAGAAACATGAACAGATGTTAAATGAGCATTTTAATTCCTATTGAATTATAAGTAAATGGTAAGTTAGCATGTGCATTTTTCAGACTACATCCTCTGTTGTGCACTAAAGCGTTTGTAGTATTCATTCATTCAGTATTACCTTGCTGTGTACATTTTGTCTGTAATCCATTAATGTATCAATGATTCTTTTAAATACCTTAATAATGATGAATATTTGATCAGATACAAGATTTAATTTTTCAGGAAAAATTATTTCCATGACTTTCTTGTGTACATTATTTTTTAGAATAGGTTTGGATGTTTCCTATGAGATGGATATCCAGTGAAGGAAATAATGGATGCAACAATATGGGCAGACATATACTAGCACCAGTAAGAATGCATTGACATGACTAGATATGTACTTACATGGAAAGGTATCTGTAAACTTGAGCAGTGATACATTGATTTGAGTAGTGATATATTAACATGGGTAGACACACATTAACATGAGTATGCATGTAATAATATTGGTACACATTAACTAAAATGAGAAGGCATGCATTGACATGGTGTGGTGTTTTGAATATGCATGGCCCATAGGAAGTGGCGCTATCAGGCGGTATGGCCTTGTTGGACTACATATGGTCTTGTTCAAGGAAGTGCATTGCCATGGCGATGGGCTTTGAGGTTCTATGCTAGAGCTCTGCCCAGTGTGGAAGACAGTCTCTTACTGGCTGCCTTCAGATTGAGATGTAGAAATCTCACTTTTTCTAGTACCATGTCTGCCTAGGTACTGATATGCTTCCCACCATAATGATAATAGATCAAACCTCTGAAACTGTAAGCCAGACACAATTAAATGTTGTTCTTTATAGGAGTTGTCTTTGTCATGGTGTCTCTTCACAGCAATGGAAACCCTAATTAAGTTAGAAGTTGGTAACAAAGACTGGAGTATTGCTGTGATAGGCAGGCTGACGTTTTTATTTTGGGCCTGGCTTAAGAGGTTTCAGAGAAGAATATTAATATGTTGCATTGAAATCATTCTTGTGATATTTTATTGAAAATTTTGGCTGCTTTTTACCCTTGGGCAAAAATTCTACCTGAGGCTAATTTAGATTTTGTCACATTGTTCCCCCTTATGAAGAGTGTTTTATTCAAGCATAGCAAGCTTAGAAGGAAAAAAAATGTATAGTTCTAAGATGAAATGGCTATCAGGAAGTGGGATGAATCTAACTCCTGTATTCAAGGGCATTAAGTGGAATAAAGGAAGTGGTGACTTTGGGGCAAGAATCCACACAGCTAAGCTTATTGTTTATGCACTTGCAGTTGAACATGGCATGGTTATATTGTATTAGACATTATTATAACCAGCTTAATGTCATTTGGCTATGAGGAAATATGATTGTGTAAATTGATAAGGGATGGATTACCACAGCTCTTCTCAATGGTAAACCGAACTGTATCTGTAATGAACTACATTCCAGAACTTATAAACATTTTGTGAAAAGATAACGCAAGGCTTAGTCCAGGCATGATGCTATAAACCTTTAATACCATCGCTCTGGAAATAGAGGCATGCAGATCTCTGAGCTCAAGGTCAGTCTATAGAGCAAGATCCAGGACAGCCAAACTTAGGCAATGAAGAAGTTGGAAAACAGAAAGCTTTTGATGATGTATTAGAACAAGGAGGCCTATGTTCCAGCCCCAGCAAGCAGCAAAACTACATCTTTGGCCATGTGGTTCTGTATTTAGAGTCAAGACTAGAAGGGTTTACTGATACAATGATGCTAGTTAATTGGAGCTAAGAAGTTAGCAGTAATTAAGAAGAGACCAGCCTTACTTAGCTGAAATCTTCTGGGAAGTGCTTTCTGAATGCACAAAGAAGCTATCTAGAGAGACATCTTGCTGGCAACCATACTTGGTAATAAGTAAGCATCATCCAAGTGATATTGGTTTGATGGCACGAAAGTGTCATGGAAAGAAGTTGTGGCTTGGCACTAGGAGAGGCCAGGAAAGGCCACTGATGAAGGTGCAGGAGAAGGCCCATGATTGAAGGGGTCAGACAAAGGAATTGAGGCTTAACATCATGAAGTGAGCCTACGACAGGCTATCGATGATGTCTTGTTGCATCAGAAGACCCCAGGATCCTGGAGATGCCAGTACCATAGGATGACCACTGAAAATAGCAGCATTAGAATTAGTCAATCAGAGCCTAAAGCACTACAGAGGGCAGAGAGGCAGAAGTAACCCAATCTCTTTGGAGGAGGCCAGAATATCTTGTGTGCATGCTAGGCCTTGGCACAAGAGGCTGTGAAGTAGAAATTGCCTTGGGGTCTCCAAGATATTAGGGATGCCAGGTCTGTAAGGTAAATGCCTAGGAAAGTAGATAACAAGATGTGGAATTAGCCCAAGAGAAAGAACAAAAGGAAGAAAAATGTTGAAAGGAGTTGTACATTTAACATGGAGCTGCAGAATTTGAAGATGGCCTACCTGGTTTTTGGTCTTGCTTTGGTCCAAGTAATTCCTCACTATGTTAGTTTGGATTGGTAATATATACCCTATGATATTGGATGTTTGTGACCTTCTGCCCTTCCCCCAGCCTTGAGCGGGCTAACCAGACCTTAATTGTGTGCCATGGTCAATCTTCCGCTGACCTAGCCTACCTAGGGTGGAGTCTTCAGACATGGGTCTCCAGTCTTGGCACATCTGCAGTTTTCCTGCAGAAGCTGACAGCCTACTGAGATGGCTTTGCAACTCAATCCAGCTGAAACAAAGAATGAGTCCTTGAGCTGTTCCGTATGAATTCAGAGCTGAACATTAGACTTTGAGCCTTGATTAGAAAGAACTTTGTCTTGGTTAATTATTTATCTCACCCATCTGTTCTATTTCATCCCCAGCTCTCCTTCCAGGTGTACCCAGTCCTCCATAGCTGCAGGATGGCTACATGACCTGCCTTTCAATTTTGATTTTATAGGGGATTACTGTTAAGTGATTGTATAAATCTCATAAGAGACTTTGAACTTTGTATTTTTAAACATCTTTGAGACAATGATAGACTATGAGATTTTTGAAGTTAGATTAAATGTATTTTCAATATGCTATGTCTAGATATGGCATCCAAAGACTCCTGTGTTTGAACAAGCCTATGGGAGCCAGATAGTGGAATATGGTGGTTTGAATGAGCTTGGCCCATGGGAAGTGGCGCTATTAGGAGGTATGGCCTTGTTGGAGTTGGCGTGGCTTAGTGGGAGAAAGTACATCACTGTGGAGGTGAGCTTTGAGGTTCTATGTCCAAGTTCTACCCAATTTGGAAGAGACCCTCCTACTGGCTGCCTGCAGAAGACAGTCTTCTACTGGCTGCCTTTGRATCACGATGTAGAAATTTTGGCTCCTCCAGTACTATGTCTGCATGGATGCTGCCTTGGTTCTTGACATGATCGTAATGAAATGAAGCTCTGAATCTATAAACCAGGCTCAATTAAATGTTGTTCATAAGAGTTAGCTTGGTCATAATGTCTCTTCACAGCAATGATAACTCTAAGACCCATGAGTAGGCATACATTGGCTTGAGGTTATATGCATTAATATGTTAATATTAATAAGTATGCATTAATGTGAGTAGATATACAGTAAAATAAGCATCCGTGTATTAACATGGGTAGCTATGTATCTTTCCTTTTTTGTACATATAGCACATAATTATATTAAATTCATATACCACAACATTGTAATTCATAATCCAAGACTATGTAAGTTAATACATGTTTTTCTCAAATATTCATTACAGTTATCTGCTTGTAGAAACATTGCACTGTGCATTAGCTCCAACTTTGGGGACTATTATAAACATTAAAATCACTGACAATCTTTTTTAAATCATTAAAGTTCTGTTCTAAAACATTGCTTTAGAAAAATTTCTTTTCCCCGAGAGAGAGAGCAGAACCAAATTGAAAATTTCTTTACCATCAGGTTGGTGACTTTCAATGTTCACTATCTGGTGTTTTTTTTTTCTTTTTTGCAAGTAGTTAATGGATTTAAGGGTTACAATGGCTTCCAACTTAAGCCAATTTGCAGGTAATGAATCAACAGTAAAGGGGACTGAGTGTACTCTACATATAAAAATTCACAGGGAAAGTCAGGAAGGTATTTTGAAACATGAGTGACTTATACAAATTAACTTTTGAACTTTGGGGTTGAGTTTTGTTTATAGTAACATATTTTCAAGCAAAAGTAAAATGCTGTCTAACTCAATGATTTTGAGCAGGTCTTTCTCCAAAAGAAACCATCCAAAAATTATGAAATGTTTTAAAAACATATATCTAATAACAATAAAGGAATTCAGTGAGTTTTATAAATACCTTATAGAAAATATAAATATTATGAGTGAAGTAGATAAGCTCATCATTTTAGAAAGTCGTTTCTCAATAAATAATATGTAAACTAAATGCAATAAGCAAACACAGCATAAAATTCTAGGATGCATTTGTAAAAGATAGTTTTAAACGAATAAAGATTATTTCAGCTAATGTCATTTCTATTGGGTCCTGGGAGCCTCTTGCTTTCCTGGCATCTGGGACTTTCTGTTGGCTACCTGTGTTCCCCATTCCCATTGTTGCACACCTCTGTTCAATTTCCTGACTATCTGTACATCTCCCCAGTTTCCACCCACACCTAATCCTTCCCCCCATTTTTCTTCTCCCCCTCCTCTCTTCTTCCCATTCCCTCTCACCCTCTACCGCACATGATTGTTTTGTTCTACCTTCTAAGTAGGACTGAAGCAGTTACTCTTTCGGCTTCCATCTTCTTGAGCTTTATATAGTCTATTGTATCATAGCTGTTCTGTGTGGTTTTCCTTATATCCACTTATTGGTGAGTACATACCATATGTGTTCTTTTATGACTATGTTACCTCACTCAGGACGTTATTTTTCTAGTTCCATCCATTTGCCTATGAATTACATGATGTTATTGTTTTTAATCGCTGAGTAGTATTCCATTGTGTAAATGTACCACAGTTTTGGTACCCATTTCTCTGTTGAGAGACATTAGCTGAAATACCCATCAAAGGGGAGAAAGAACCTGTAGAGACTATGTGGAGAGGTTAGGCACGGCTCTCAGTTGAGGGATGGGGCCACCCACCCTTCTCAAACATTTTAACACAGAATTGCTCCTGTCTAAAGGAAATACAGGGACAAAGAGTGGAGCAGAGACTGAAGGAAAGACCATCCAGAGCCTGCCCCACCTGGGGATACATCCCATATGCAGCTACCACACTCAGTCACTATTGCTGATGCCAAAAAGTGCTTGTGTAAAGGAGCCAGATATAGCTGTCTCCTGAGAGGTTCTGCCAGAGCCTGACCTATACAGATGTGGATGCTTGCAGCCAGCCACCCAACTGATCACAGGGAGCCCAAGGAAGGAGCTAGGGGAAGGACTGAAGGAGCTGATGAGATTTGCAACCCCATAGGAAGAAAAATAATATCAATCAACCAGAGCTCCTAGGGACTAAACCAACAACCGAAGAGTACATATGAAGGGACCCATGGCTCCAGATGCAGATGTAGTATAGAATAACCTTATCTGGCATCAGTAAGGGGTGAGGCCTTTGGTCCTGTGAAGGCTTGATGCCCCAGCATAGGGGAATGCTAGGGCATTGAGGCAAGAGTGGGTGGGTGGGAGGGTGGGTGGAGGAGCACCCTCATAGAAGCAGGGAGAAGAGGGAGATAGGGTGTTTGTGGAAGGGAAATTGGCAAGGCGGATAACATTTTAAATGTAAATAAATCAAATAACCAATAAAAAATTTAAAAAAGAATAAAGATTAAATAAAATGCCATCCTAAATGAAGTCACTGTAATTACACGATAAGTGGGCTTGTTAAAAGGTTGCACTATTTACTGAGGATGGCATCATATTAGCTGAAAGTCAGAGATTAGGCCAATTGAGCAAGATAGAGTTCAGGTTTATAGACACACCTGATTTATGAAGAGGAGATACCATAGGACATGCAATAACAGACAGACTTTTTAATATGTAGATAAATGATTAATGGAGTACATTAAAATTTAGAACTTCTCTTTATTAAATGACAGCTTCAATAAAATAAAAATACAAGCTGCAAATGTGAAAACATTTACCCACCACATATATTTTCAGGAAGGAATGTATGTCAAAGCTGTTTGAATTATTTACAAGAAATTATTTATATATAATTTTAAAATAAGAAAATACAGTCTCATTTTGTGAATGGAAAGGTGTTCAACTCACTCAAAACATCGATAAATGAGATTACTAAACTATCAGAGAAACAGTGAGTCCTAAATGGCCAATAACTTTTTTTGTAGGTTTTTACTTTAGTTTGAAATCAATGAAAAATATATTAGAACATAATATGACAGTCCAAAGTCTCCACAATGTCAAAGTTTAGTAGCTTAGGAGATGGTGAAGAGATGGAACAACAAATGTTGTTTTGTAGAAAGTCACATTTACACTACATATTAAAGCCTATTCACAGTTACCTTGGCAATGCATGGCTTCATCAATTACCCAGATCTTAGTATTCATGGTGAATTTGTTGAAGCTCCCATCCCTTCTCTTTTTCTCTCATTCTCTTTCTCTCTTTCCTCTCTCCATTTTCTCTGTCACTTTCTCCCTTGCCTCTGTCTTTCTGCAATATATCCAATAGATACCAGTTTATGCTATGTATGAAATTCAACTTTCTGTATTAATGTCGAATATTTGCAGGGAGACAAAACTTTGAATTTGTTACTGATGAAAAGGAAATGTATTATTTTCTCAATAAGAATAATGTTTACTACTTTAGAGAAATAAGACCCTTTGAATTTTAAGGACTAGCAACTTCAAAATCAGCTGTTTTTTCAAAAGAAATGAACTAAATAAAGGGTAAGTGAAAAAGCATTTCCACACACTTTTTCGGGGCTTTAGAAATTCATTGAAATACTGAGAAAATCTTATATGATTTACTATGAACACTTACTGTATCTTGGTTAAAACTTCACTCTGTCTTATTTAAATTTTCCTTATTCACATCTCTTTCCTGCTTGTAGAACACTTAGTTTTGAAGGACAAAATTCCTGCAATTCCAAGGTAAAATGAATCTTAAGCTTAACCTATTATCATGTGGATCACCTCAAAAGCACATTCCTGGAAAGTTGTCAACTTTATTTGTTCTATGTAGTGTCTATGAGAAAAATTCACTCACAATATATGTCTCTTCTTCAGGACTGACTGTATCTAGTAAAAAACGCTTTTCCAGGGAATATGAGACAAAAATAATTAGAATAAACAATTTTTGACAATACAGTTATCTGAGAGGTAAGAGCTCAAATAGAAAACTAAAAATGTTAGAAGTCCGGGCAAGAACTGTAAAGAACTGAGTCATCACTAGGTTTCTAGACATCCATTCACTTGCATAACTGTGATTACAGAAACCTAGGATTGTGCTCAAGTTCCCTAAGAAACTTCAAATCTTAACTTCTCAATGACCCTGGGCCTCTAATCAACAGGGAAATAATGCTAAACTGGTTTTAAACTGTACACATATTCTCTCAGCAAAGACTGATAAAATTGTTGGGTACAACAACTTATGGTCAAATGTAAATGACCTCTATCTAAACAAGCTGATTGACATCTGTTGTATTTCCTTAGAAACAGCACAAGCTTTGCAGGAAGCATCTTATGGCCCCATAGGTGACAATCGGTAGTTATAAACCTTGTTTTCATCATCAAAAACATCAGTCTCTGAAATATTACATGAGGCCATGTTATATTGCATTATTTTATTACATCTTATTATAAATTGGTTTTAAACAGAAATTGTTGAAACGTACAAAGAAATAAGAGTATTTCACCTATAAGTAGAAAAATAATTAGAAGTAACAAAAAACAAACAAACAAACAAAAAAAAACCCAACTGGACATAGAGAGAGAGAGAGAGAGAGAGAGAGAGAGAGAGAGAGAGAGAGAGAGAGAGAGAGAGAGAGGGGTTAGATGTTGGAATTCCTAGCCAAAGACTTAAAAAGTCTTTTTACAAATTAAATAGTTTTATTTATTTACATTCCAAATGTTGCCTTCCTTCCCCATTCCAGTTCCCCTTCCCAGAGTTCTTTATCCACTCCCTTCCCCTTTTCTTCTGATAGGGTAATCCCCCCTCTGCACCCATCCCCCTCTACCCCACCCCTGCAATGAACCACCCATCTTCCTCACCTATCCACTCACCTCTTTCTCACCCACTCAGCATTCCCCTTACCTGGAGCATCAAGTTTCTAAAGAATTAGGCACATCTTTTCCTACTGAGACCAGACAAGGCAGTCCTTTGGTAAGAGTGCCAGAGGCCATACATAGATCAGCCCATGTATTCTCTTTGGTTAGTGGATTAGTCTCTGGGTGTTCTGAGGGGTCTGGGTTAGTTGATATTGTTTTTCCTGTGTGGTTGCCATCCTTATCAGCTCATTCAATCCTTCCCTTAACTCTTCCATAGGGGACCACAACCTCTATTCAGTGGTTGTTAGTATCTGCATCTGCCTCAGTCAGCTGCTGGTAGAGCCTCTCAGGGAACAGCCATTTTAGGCTCCTGTGAGCCTATGACAATATAGTGCATCATGGGATCTTAGAATGAGAGAGGAAGAGGAGGGAGACCATAGATAGATATATTTTAATTAAAATGTTTACAGAAAAATACTTACATATATACAAGAAACTCAGTCATATCCAGGAAGAGAAATTCACAGATGTTCACAATTAGGTATGTATAATAAATAGGATAGAGAAGCACTGAGACAGAGATGGTTCATAAGGTCTGAGATCCTTGGTGAAAATAACTATAATTACCAGAATGGTAAGAAACAAAAGTCTCTCATATAATAGTCTGGGCTCACAACTCTCCATTGTAGGTTTAGCTTTATAATACCTAAAAAATTATGTTTATATGTGTACATTTAATCTTTTTTAAAAAAATGATTCTTTGTTTTTATGTTTTTACGTCACTCCATTTTGTAAACTGGCATTTATAAATATTAGTATTTGCAGAAGATACAACTTTTTTAAAAAACTAAAATATGCATATATTCATTTAGGTAAAGCTGATTCTTCATTGGAAGTATTATTACTCTATATATTTTTTATAATGAAAAATGGCATAGATAAGTAAATTTTTCCACTGAAATGAATGTAATTTTCGAACAACTGCCTTAGTTACAAGCAGAATGAAACTTCTAATAATATTAACTAGAAACTACAATTAATACATGAAAGGAAAAGGAGAACACTTGGCAAGAATTTCCACAAATAAGTTAAGAAGGACAAGAGAGAAACAGAAATATAATTACTGTATATGTGTATATGAAATTATAAATGCTTATTTTTTAAAGGAAAGAGCTAGGTCTTTCATACTGAACTATAACAGAGTTTACTAGACTGAGTTATTACTCAGCTCCTGGGATTCTTTGGCAATAGACTTGGCTTTGCAAGCCCTTTGAATGATGTATTGAAAAAACGGGGATCTAATGGTAACTTACTACATCTAAGAGAGTATTTTTTTTGTACAGTCAGTAGCATCTTCTTTAAGAATATTTGTGAGGTCAGAGAACATTCACTAGCACTGATACTTTACTGAAACACCCATTTAGTATTAAATCAGCTACCTCATATCTATACATTTGAAAGGAGGTGTGYTAAATTGTGAAATGAATTTTTAACATTTGGTAAACTTTTAAGAACTCAACATGGGTCTTGCATTATCTTTAAAACTTATAATAAAGAAAATATATAGAGAGATGATTGCAACTTCAAGAAAAGCCAACATTTACAATAAAATCTAGATGTACAAATGCCCACATGCTATTAAATGAGAGATACTCTTCAGATCATGGAAGGAAAACTGTGTGTAAGAGAATCTTTTAAGTGTTTTCCCCATCTCTCTCATTGCTCTTGAGTAAGATTCCTCAGAACTCACTCCTGCTTCACTTGACTTGTGGCAGGAAATACTTGTCTAAATTCTCTAATCAATTATATGGAATGAAAGAAGGGATGAATGAACGCATGCTCATACAGTGCCTCTAATCAACCTCATAAATGCAATTTCACAAGGAGTTTAAATTTATTGGAGTCAATTGTATTGTTATCCAGTTATGATATAGTTTTAGAGATGATTCAATTAATCAGGCCTGCCATCCCAACAGACAAAATGACAGCTATCTTGGTGTTTAAAGGATGTAAGTCAATGTTTGACAGACAGCACTTTGTTCTCCATGTGTATCAATAATACTTTTAGAAAGACTCAGAGTGCTTCGCAAATGCTAATATTGTTTGCTGACTGCCATGACTGATGTCATGAGAATTGTGAGTCAGCATTTTTTTTAGAATATTGGCTAGTGGAAGACAGTTCAGCTCCTTCCACTGAATTGTTTATACTATATTCAGCATCAAAAGTGCAAAGGAAACTTAAGAATACATACTTCAAAGTGATATGTAACATACCAAAATACATTTAACAATAGAAAAATGGATTTGTTTATCAAATTGTTGAGTCAATTCTTTATAAGAATCTAAGAARGTACAAAGGAAAGAAAAGTGATCTTGAATTTTCAGAATGTGAATATATGATTGTGCTAAATAGTGATCAGATTCATTCAGAATAAGAGGGTGAATTGATACCTGCTGTTTATTGGATGAAGATGTATTGTTTGGAAGTACAATACTACCCACATGTGTAATACTGCTATAGGAATCTATAGAGGTTTGAAGTGTCTCTCTTTCATCTACATTTTCATTCTAATAGATCATTTTTATTTGTGTGTGCATAGTAATCTATCTTGACTCATCCAAAAACTATACTTTATTAAAGAAATGCTTCTGGTAGACTAGAAAATCCTTCTTGATTCAAATCTCCTAAAATTTTACTGAACATAGTTGCAATGTGATTTGTACTCAACTCCTGCAGAAATGAGAGAGGATAGATTTATGGTGGCTGTAGATTATACCTACCCATTTTTTCTCTTTTTCCCAAAATTATGAAAAAACATCACCTATGAGTTTGCAATACATCGTATCACTTTGTTTTTGCTTTTGTGTCTCAGTGCTCTAAATATGCATTTCAGTGGATTCCTTTGTCTAGCTCATCTTTGGGCTTTTATGTGTCCCGTGAAATGTTCTCAGTGTTTGAAGCCCAGCATAGCAGCTGTTGAAGATACTTGATTTTGCTCAAACAATGCTCCAGTGCCCTCTGTAATTTCATAAACAGTCAGTCAGTGAGGGTGGAGCTCTTAAGCATGTATAGTGGGACATTTTCCATTAAAGAAAAATGGGCACTATTATTCTGCCATTTGCATTTAGATGTCACTCCTCTGCTACCTGAGAAAATTAAGAGCTTCCAAACTCTGCATTTCTTTAACACATTGTTGAAAATGTACATATTTATGGCAGCACATTTTTGACATCCTAATGGTGTCTTGTTGGAAGACCCTGCCATCTAAATGGCTTGTTACCAGCCTAATGAAAAGTTGCTTTAGGTGTCAAAATAAATCTAAGAATGTTGTACACTTTAGCTGACGGTAATATATCATCACGGCTTTCTTAAGTAGTATAAACTGCAATGTGATAAAGCATCTAGCAAAATCTATGAGAACCAGAAGCTGGGATAATGGATATTCAGTGAAAGGATAATACAGCCATGAGAAATTTTCAAATAACCAATGGTTATATAGCATACTTTGTAAAGAATTTCTTGGCTAACTGAGTTTTCTTTAATAGTATACACAAGAGTATGGTGATATATTACAAGCCTTCATCTAAACTTCCTTCCGGTTTAAAAAAATATTATTTCCTTCCTCAAGTTACAAGGTTGTCTTATTAAAGTGAAACATTATTTTGTAGATTGAATTGCATTTCATTTATATTTATGAGTAAACTTATAAATTGTTCTGCTCCACAATAGTTGATTCAGATGCTTTGTGAAATATTTCTTGACATGAATGTGCCCACCATGTAAACTAATTAGTAGGTATGTCAACATATTCATCTATTTGATAACTTCTGGCTGATGTCTGTTGCTAAGACTTGACTCTCACCTTTCTGAGAGCAGTGTTGCCCTGACTTTCCACTGCAGTTGGCATTGTGGCTTATTGTCTGCTCTATTCTGGAAATCTCCCCCATTATGACGGTGAAACTTACTCATTTATCCTTCCTTACCTGCTGTTCTGGGCAAACATTTCDGGCCATCTCCACCAGAGCATGACCCTTTTCTAACTGAACACCCATTGAGGGAATGTGAGAGTTACAGTGACCTTTCAACGTCTCTCAAGAAAATTCTTTCTATTTTAGGGGTGCTCTATAAATTCATTATAATAAATTAAGATGAACATAAATACTCAATTATTCTCATTATGATTCTTTTAATATGAATAATGTTCACAAATATAAGAGATGATTTTATATCCTTTAAAATGAAGCAACACTTTCATAATTTTATTAGGATCAAAAGACACCACACTCTATTTTTTGAAGTAGTATATGGCATCTCTTGTTTGTGACTAATAAACTGATCAAAAATGAACTTCTTCTCAGAAATTGCAGCAGTTGTCTATTGATGTATAACATATTGGAAACGTAAAAAAAAAAACAAACTAACAGGCATTTTTAAGTGTTTGGAAGTTAAGACACCTCACACAACTCAAGCAGATTCTGTATCTGGAGGTAATAAAGAACACAGCTAAGGTATTATGTTGGTCCACTTTCATCTGAGGCTCATCGCAAAAGAAATCTACATGATCTCCTTTATATTCTTGGCCATTACCATGTTTCCTTGGGACTTGTCACTAAGGGTTCGTAACTCACTAAGTAACCCTGCCTGTTTTCAATAAAAGGCCATTTTCAGATCATTGATATTGCCCACAATTTCCTATTGCACATGCCACAGATAATTTTCTCTTTACTAAACATTGCATGTGCCACAGATAACTTTTCCCTTCATGAGACATCACTCTTTCCCTCTTCAAGGATAAAGAATCTGCTTATCCAGACATCGTACAGAATGTTGAGAAATAATAGAACTCCACTGTTGTTTTCCCATGTAAAAATAACCCAATGAAGGAAGAGTCATCTCTGCATATTATTCACAATCTGTTGACTAGAGAAGACAATTAAGAAGAAATTGCATTTATGAGGAGAGATCTAACCCAGAGATATTTTAAGAAGACTACAATCCCAGCAGTTAGATGAAGGTAGAAGAATCAGGAGCTCAAGAGCATCATTCCTACATTGTGAGTTTGCAGCCAACCTGAGATAAGATGACACAAATGAAAGAGAGGAAAAATGATATTGTATGTAGTTCATTTATGAACATTTAAGTATTTGTTCACCAGAGGCAATCCATATATAATCTATTTTTTTTATTTCTCCTATTTCCTTTTAGTTGTATCTCCCTGAAAAGCTTCTTCTTTGCACTGTCCCCAAAATGTATGATGGAACTTCATCTTTGTTGATGACAATGCAAGCCTTGTAGACTGCATTAACACTCTGCTTCTCCTTTCATCATTTTTCTTTCACTTAAATTTCTCCTTGTCAAACTTGTGCTTACAAGCTCAGTTCTTTCCCATTTTAGAAAATTCCATCCTTGGTGATATTGTTTCTCTTGAATCTACTTCACCTATTTTAGTATTCTATCATACTTCTTGAATGAGCTCCCTATACTTTTTGATAAAATAAAGTGTTTCATTTTTCATCTATACTCGTTATATTCATTGAAATTTTTGGAAGCATTATAATGAAAAATGCTAAGTTTTTCCTGCAGGTTCCCCACAAAATTAGAGCCAAAAAATGTATTTAATGACTCATCTTCCTCCTCTGTGCTATTTTCTTTCTCAATGCTCTGTAGCATTTCAAATTGGTATTGAATAAAACTGAATTTTAAATATGTTCTAATTTTTCTTTCTCATCGGCTGACCCTTTGAAAAATCTGATAGACTAAGTATGATAGACAAAAAATTCACATTTAGCTTACATAGATAGAAAAATGTTTACCTGGATCCCACTTTGATCCAGCTAAGTAGAAAGCTCAGACTAAGACAAAATAGATGATTCTGTTATGCTAATTAGAAAGTGAAAGTGAGCTTTTTCAAACAAGGAAAGCCTTCTTCCTTTAGAGGCAGAACCAAGATATCCTTACGGCTTCATTCATTTCTGCCTGTGCATGCTCTATGATTTTGTCTGATTTGGTAAGTGCTAAATGTTCAGATACTAGAAAAGGCATGAGAATACTAGGTATCTAATTAGCAGCTCTTACATAAAAAGAATATAAAAACTGGGCCTCTTTTTCTACTGTGTTCTTATAATCTCACCTTAAAAATAAACCTTTCAAAACTTTAAAAGACAATTTTTACCACTCAGCCCCATTCTCTTACAAATCCATATTTGACATTTATCATTCTATATATTTCTAGCTTCTGCATAACTGTACAGGTGGATTTTTTCACAGCTGTCAGGTCAACATTCAGCTTCATGAAACACTTCTTTGGTTAAAACCCAAATACAACTTAGAACTCTCTTGTGCAGAAGAATTTAGGTGTTGCAGTGTTAAAAGCTGTGTGAATAATTAATGATATGGAGTCTCTTAGATGCATAATTCAATTGTATTAGACAAATAGATCAGGTATGTTAGAGGTACTGTGCTGGGGATAGATGTGTGACTTCTTCAGCACTATTGAAATACAGGGCTGAGCAATGCTCGTGCACACCAGGATGAGTTACTACTATGGCCAGCAGAGATATAATAACAGCATGAATTATTGAATTGGCATCTTCCTGAGACAGCTTTGGTCACAGCCTTGCTATGTTCTGGAGATGATAGAAGGAGATTTGTGTGATGTAAATTTATAATCAAAGGGTGTTCAGGATGAAAGATGACCTCCAAGGTTGTGAACCTGAGCAGGAGACTGTATCATCATAGGAAAAAGGAGCTGTGAAATATGAATCATTTTCCAGTTAGTACTTGGAAGCCAAAGAAATTCAACTCATACCGATTTAACTCTCAGAAACTTTCGGGCAGACAGAGACAGAAAGCAGGAGTCTAAAGTAATCAAGCATGGAGCTGCATAGGCAAGGACTGCATACTTCTGCAATGTTAGCTTAAATATGTTTCTGGAAACTATGCCCAAGATAGAATTAGAAATTATTCAAACATTCAAGCTCTGGAAAGTATAGTTAACTGAGATCACCCAATATGCACATACAAAGAGATAATGATGATAGATGGATAGGTAGATAGATAGATAGATAGATAGATAGATAGATAGATAGATAGATAGATAGATAGATAGATAGATGATAAATAGATGGTAGATAGATGATAAATAGAAGACAGACAGACAGACAGACAGACAGACAGACAGACAGACAGACAGACAGACAGATAGATAAATAGATCAATACTAGGCACAAACTAAGTACATCTAAGATCTCTGTATAGTGAGATGTGGGACAGTTTGTGAATGTATTTCTATTTCACACGAACTGGTTAATAAATTACTATTAAATAGGTAAGTGGTTTGAAATGTGTATTCTGACCCTGTAAAACACAGTGTTTGTTCTTCTGTTCCCCGGGTCAGTTAGCTGAGCCAAAGGAACACAGATTCACTGAAGACATATTCATTTGCCATTACTGCCTACAGACTAGCAATGGAGACTACCAGATGCAGCATACCCTTCTGGAAACAAAGTATCCTTCAAAGGAGGCTGTAAACTGTTGTCTCCTGATTATTATTCCATTCTCAGTAAAGTTTTATATTTTATACTAATTTTAATTTTTCTGCATGTCATTAATTTAGTTCAATGATCATTTCAAGAAACTATAGGTACAAAGACATGAAAAAAAATGGGATGATGAAAGAAATCACTGAAAATAGCAGAGTGTGGTCCATTCAATCTATGAAAGTATTTGCAGAGAAACTATTATCAGATATTCAGGGACTTTAGGAAAATTCGCTTATAGACATGATTTTAATTTAATGTAATGAAATAGTAATACATAGATTTATACCATGCAATAAGACAGTTTTATGTCTATACATAATTTCAAATTACATATGAAAAATACAGTAACTCAAATTAATGCATTTGTAACATATGATCAATTGCACAGAATTTCCTTGCTGTTAAAATTGTGTTTTATAGCACCAATAACAAATGTAATAAAATGTGTTTCCTTATTAGGTCCCTCAATTTTTTTAAAGAAAGGTAATAACCTAAAATTGTTATCTGCAATAGCATATAAGTTTCTTTTTAAAATCACTTAATTGTTCTTATATTATATAATAAAAAGAACAGACTGTACTGTATTGACAAAATTAATTTCAAAMCATTAGCACCCTCATAGAATTTTGGTTTTTCATTTTCCTCTAAGACAGCTAAGATACATCAAAGAAAATAAAAACAAAACCATCCTAGATAAGATAACTTACAAAATGTCAGAATTAAAAACATGTTTGGTTTATTGGCATTAATATATTGAAATGATTACTATTCTGTTTTGGAGTAATTAATTTTTAAACATTTTATTCATTAAATAGAAATTGTCTAAAACTTGTACTCCACAGAATCACTATTTAACATCTTTGTATTTTCCTTTCTCTATCATAGATTTTGTAGTTTGACCACAGATACCCTGTGAGAGGTTCAATCTCTCCTTTCCAACCCACTGTATATTTCTGTTATTTTCCTGAAAAAACAAAAGAAAATTTGATATCTTGCTTAGGAAAAATGATGGTTACTCAATTAGGTAAACATTCAGTGACGTTTTAGACTTATTTTCCTAGCCAAATTGTGAGTGTATTTTGTTTTCACAAGAAATGACAATATTGTTTTAAATTCAGTACTCAGTACTCTATAGACTCAAAGTTGTTTGTACTTTGAAGTCATCCAGAAGAGCAATTAGCTATGAGCAAATAAGCCACAGAAGACAAGCAGACACAAAACCTTTCTTTAAAATTGGTATACACTCTTGAGTACCATCCGTTATAATGCAGTAAGCCTTGATTTCATACATCATCAAAGGAAAGTCAAGTTGCTATGGAAATCTGCTAATCTGCCTTAGAACAGCCTTTTATGTGTCCACTGTAATCATTATCAGGAAGTACATCTCTGTTGCTATATGGTCAGTATCTCATTCTACAAGAATGTTAAAGGCACAGGGAAAATATTAGTGCACAAATAACCAATGAAATCTTATGGAGACAGATGCAGAGAACCCCAATGAAGACTGGAGAATAGGTTTAGTCTCTCCCAGTTAGCCATCTTATTTTCCACCCCTATATACAAGTTGATGATTGAAATATTTCCATTCATTTGGGGCACTTTGATTTTCAAAGTCAGATAAGGACACGTTTTCTAATGGATTTAAGGAGAGCGAGTCACATGTTTGCCTCCAAGGAGCAAATAGGTTTGAGATTTCTGGTGTCCCTGAAACTCATGAAGTAGCTGGGCAATTGACATCTTTAAATTACAGATGACCTGTAGTGTTAATCCTGCCACCTGGCTGATACTTGTCTGCTTGGCCATGGTAATCAGACCCTTCTGCTCATCATAATCCCATTAACAAATTGAAAGATAGAACAGGATGTTTTTTAACCAATCTCTTTGACAGGAAGCAGTGCAATGGGGATATAATTACGGATTATGTCTTTTATTATACACTGGAGCAAGTACACATTAGACTAATTAAAAACACAGTGTGAATATTCAACTGCATTGAGCTACAAATGTGTAAAGGCTGTCTGTTATAGCTGAAAATATATTTTGGTCTCAGAGAAAAGCTCTTGTCAATTTGTATGAAAAACCAAGTTCAAGAATTGAGGATTGCACATTTCTGTGCTGGCAGATTTACAGGGATTTCACCGTGTAAACACTTGCTAAGCTAGGACTCAGACAAAGCAGACCTGAAGGGTGACAGGACTTTAAACTGAAGCTGGGAAGTGGAAGGAAAGAAGTTTGATATTCATGTAGAACTAGGAAAGAACTCAAACAAGCAAAAGTCTGGGAAGAAAATACTGTACCACTTATACATGGGCAGCTTTACAGAGTTGTAGATAGAGGTTGTAATGTGCCATCAATATGACCTCAGTGCTTGAATCTCTGCAAAAGATGGAGAGGGTGAATTGTGTCTTCAACAACCTCAGGCAGAATGGCATCGGGACAAACAGCACTTGTGCAAACTTTAATACAGGGTGCAGTGCTCACCAGTTGGGGAAACGGAAATGAAAACTAGAACTTGCCAAAGGTGTCATGGGGATGCCGCCTGATTCTTACTCCACATGAGAACTCAATACTTTCTTGTCTTTAAGCATTTAATTATTATTGTTTAACCTCATCTCAGGATACTCTTCTATTTTGAGCTTAAATCCTTTCTATTGATATACAAACCACCTTCCACTCATTTTAAGGAACTTGATATATACAACTGAGAAGAATTATTTAAAACTGATTATTGACCTCTATTGATAAAATTTGTTTTCTCTTCAAGATAAGCAATAAGCCTTCGGGGGAAAAAATTCCCATGTGACGTTATGTTGGTATCCTTATTACATGCTGGAGAATCTTCTGGTATATGCCCAGGGGTGGTATAGCAGGGTCCTCTGGAAGTATCATTCCTAGTTTTCTGAGGAAACATCAGACTGATTTCCAGAGTGGTTGTACCAGCGTCCAACCCCACCAGCAGTGGAAAAGTGTTCCTCTTTCTCCACATCCTCACCAGCAGCTGTTTTCTCCTGAGTTTTTGTTCTTAGCCATTTTGACTGGTGTGAGGTGAAATCTCAGGATTGTTTTGATTTACATTTCCCTGATGACTAAGAAAGTTGAACATTTCTTTAAGTGCTTCTCCTCCATTCGATATTCCTCAGGTGAAAATTCTTTGTTTATCTCTATATCCCATTTTTAGTAGGATTATTTGGCTTTTTGAAGTCTACCTTCTTGAGTTCTTTGTACATCTTGGATATAAGCCCTCTGTAGGATGTAGTGTTGGTAAAGATCTTTTCTCAATTTGTTGGTTGCCTTTTTGTCTTTTGACGATGACCGTTGCCTTATAGAAACTTTGTAATTTTATGAGGTCCTATTTGTCAATTCTTGATCTTAGAGCATAAGCTATTGGTGTTCTGTTCAGGAAATTTTCCCCTGTGCCCATGTCCTCAAGGGTCTTCCCAGTTTTTCTATTAGTTTCAGTGTGCCTGGTTTTATGTGGATGTCCTTGATCCACTTGGACTTGAGCTTAGTACAAGGAGATAAGAATGGATCAATTTGCATTCTTCTACATGCTGACCTCCAGTTGAACCAGCACCATTTGTTGAAAAGGGTACCTTTTTTCCACTGGATGGTTGTAGCTCTTTTGTCAAAGATCAAGTGACCTTAGGTGTGTGGATTCATTTCTGGGTCTTCAGTTCTATTCCATTGATCTACCTGCCTGTCACTGTACCAATACCATGCAGTTTTTAACACAATTGCTCTGTAGTACTTCTTGAGGTCCAGGATACTGATTGCCCCAGAAGTTCTTTTACTGTGGGGGTTGGTTTAGCTATCCTGGGTTTTTTGTTGTTCCAGATGAATTTGAGAATTGCTCTTTCTAACACTATGAAGAATTGAGTTGGGATTTTAAAGGGGATTGCATTGAATCTGTATATTGCTTTTGGCAGGATGGCCATTTTTACTATATAAATCTTGCCAATTCAAGATCATGGAATATTTCTCCATCTTCTGAGGTCTTCTTGGATTTCTTTCTTCAAAGACTTAATATTCCTGTCATACAGATCTTTCACTTGTTTGGTTAGAGTAACACCAAGATACTTTATAATGTTTGTGGCTATTGTGAAGGGTGTCATTTCCCTAATTTCTTTCTCAGTTTATTTATCCTTTGAGTATAGGAAGGCTACTACTGATTTGCTTGAGTTGATTTTATATCCAGCCACTTTGCTGAAGTTATCAGCTGTAGGAGTTCTCTGGGTGGAGTTTTTTTGGGTCACTTACATATACTATCATATCATCTGCAAATAGTGATAGTTTGACTTCTTCCTTTCCAATTTGTATCCCTTTGACCTCCTTATGCTGTCTAATTGCTCTAACTAGAACATTAAGTACTATATTGAATAAATATGGAGAGAGAGGGCAGCCTTGCCTAGACCCCAATTTTAGAGGGATTGCTTCAAGTTTCACTCCATTTAGTTTGCTGTTGGCTACTGGTTGCTGTATATTGCTTTTATTATGTTTAGGTATGGGCCTTAAATTTTTGTTCTTTCCAAGACCTTTAACATGAAAGGATGCTGAATTTTGTCAAATGCCATTTCAGCATCTAATAAAACGACCATGTGGTTTCTTTCTTTTAGTTTTTTTATGTAGTGGATTACATTGAAAGATTTCCATATAGTGAACTATCCCTGCATCCCTGGGATGAAGCCTACTTGATCATGGTGAATGATCATTTTGATGTGTTCTTGGACTCGGTTGACTATTTTTGCATAGATATTCATTAGGGAAATTGCTCTAAAGTTTTCTTTTTTGTTGGATTTTTGAGTGGTTTTGGTATCAGTGAAATTGTGGCTGCATAGAATGAGTTGGATAATGTTTCTTCTGTTTCAATTTGTGGACTAGTTTGAAGAGTATTGGTACTAGGTCCCCTTTGAAAGTCTGATAGAATTCTGTACTAAAACCATCTGGTCCTGTGCTTTTTTTGGTTGGGAGACTGTCAATGACCACTCCAATTTTTTAGTGGTTATGGGACCATTTAGATGGTCTAGCTGATCCTGATTAAACTTTGGTAGTTGGTATCTGTCTAGGAATTTGTCCATTTCCTCCAGATTTTCTAGTTTTATTGAGTATAGGCTTTTGTATTAGGCTCTGACAATTTTTTGTTTCCTTGGTTTCTGTTACTTTTTCCTTTTCATTTCTGATTTTGTTAATTTGTATACTGTCTCTGTACCCTCTCGTTAGTCTGGTTAAAGGTTTATCTATCTTGTTGATTTTCTCAAAGAACCAACTCATGGTCTCGTGGATTCATTTTATAGCTCTTTTTGTTTTTACTTGATTGATTTCAGCCTTGAGTTTAATGATTTCCTGCCTTCCACTCCTCTTGGGTATATTAGCTTCTTTTTGTTCTAAATCTTTCAGGTGTGCTATTAAGCTGTTAGTGTATGCTCTCTCCAGCTTCTTTTTGGAGGCACTCAGAGTTATGAGTTTTCCTCTTATCACTGCTTTCATTGTGTCCCATAAATTTGGGTATGTTGTGCCTTCTTTTTCATTAAATTCTAAAAAGGTTTTGATTTCTTTCCTTATTTCTTCCTTGACCAAGGAATCATTGAGTAGAGCACTGTTCAGCTTCCATGTGTATGTGGACTTTCTGCTATTTTTTTGCTATTGAAGACCACCCTTATTCGATAGTGATCTGATAGGCAGCATGGAATTAGATAGATCTTCTTGTATCTGTTGAGGTCTGTTTTGTGACCAATTATTTGTTCAATTATGGAGAAGGTACCATGAGGTGTTGAGAAGAAAGTATATTCTTTTGATTTAGGATGAAATGTTCTATAGATATCTATTAAATCCTTTTGGTCCAAAACTTCTGTTAGTTTCACTGTGTGTCTGTTTAGTTTGTGTTTCTGTCCATTGAATAGAGTTTGGTGTTTAAGTCAACCACAATTATTGTGTGGGGTCCGATATGTGCTTTAAGCTTTAGTAAGTTTTCCTTTACGAATGCGGGTGTCCTTGTATTTGGGGCATATATGATCAAAATTGAGAGTTCTTCCTGGTAGTTTTTCCTTTGATGAGTATAAAGTGTCCTTCTGTGTCTTTTTTGATGACTTTTGTTTGAAAGTCTATTTTAGTGGATGTTAGAATGACTACTTCAGCTTGTTTCCTGGGACCATTTGTTTGGAAATCTGTTTTCCAGCCTTTTACTCTGAGATAGTGTTTGTCTTTGACACTGAGATTTTTTTCCTGTATGCAGCAAAATGTTGGGTCTTGTTTAAGAATCCAGTCAATTAGTCTATGTCTTTTTATTGAGGAATAAAGTCCATTGATAGTAAGAGATATAACGGAAGCTGGGTGGTGGTGGCACACGCCTTTAATCCCAGCACTTGGGAGGCAGAGGCAGGCAGATTTCTGAGTTTGAGGCCAGCCTGATCTACAGAGTGA
>BDUI01000876.1:152066-169067 GCA_002335545.1 Apodemus speciosus
ATTTTATCACTAAATCTATATATGAATTACTAAATATATATTAAATATATGAAATAAATATGTAATAAATCATATATACATAATGAATTATATATATGTAGATGCTTGTGTTACAATTTATGTTCCCCAAAAATCTGTTTGCACAAGAGGGACTGCCTGTAGCTTCTGGGAACCTGCCCCTAAATAAATGTGCCAGCAGCCAATAGTTGGGGATGATAGACAGAGGCAAGAATTTAGGATTCCCAGGCCTGGGATTGGGAGGAGGAGAAGAGAGGGTAGATTTGCCACGCCAAAGAAGAGTGTGGAGAGAGGAGAGACAGAGACCTCGATGTGGTAAAGAAGAAAGGAGAGCTCCCTGGGCTCTGGGCCRAGAAACTGCAGCCCCGAGGGCTCCACAAATGGGTCCAGAGTGGCCACGATGAATTAGTGTTAACTCAGAGTTATCGATGAAAGGTAGAGTCTATCAGCATGGGTGGCTAGGCAGTGGCCCAGCTACTGTGTTGCTTAAGGTATCTTAAAATATAAAGACTGTGCAAGTGTGTGTTTTTTATTTAGGAACATAAACCATTGAGGCCCTTAGCAACCCCACAGTGGGATTTGTTAATGTTAATTAATTAGTATTTAATTCAAAGTGTGTGCATATATATATATGCACACACTTTGAATGAAATACTTTAGAATCGACCTTCAGAATCAAAACTATAAGTAGGAATCAGATGATGATTAAGTTATGATCATCTTTTGTGTCACCACAGCTATAGAATAAACTGGAAATATAGACCCGAAGTAGAAATTCTCCTTTGTCGTCCCATTAAAGTAAATGTGACCCAATTAATCTTAAAGAACCATACCTAACAGTGTGGGTGGGTAATTGTCACTACTAGGGTTATAAAATTAAGGATTTTCTAGGTTTTCAATTATTTGAAGTAGTTAATCCTGGAACACAAAATTTTAATGATATGACGCAAAGCATCATAGAATTCCTAGAACCAAAATTCACCCAGGAGATAAACTTGAGACAGTAAGGAAAGAGATATTCCATTCTTTCAATCCATAAGTATGGTTGTCCTGAAAGTTGAGATGACACTGGGCATACTCATCTCAGTTCTACCCCATAGAGCTCTCCCACATCCACCTGTAAAAGAGAGAAGATTGTTCAGCTGCTCACAATTCTGCTTTCTCACCAAAATCACCATTGTCTTGAGGCTATGTCTTTGTGAGTTTTACCTCAGAATGTTGAAATTTTCAACTTCAATAGATGGTCCCTCGTTTGTTATCTAGTCTGTTTGCCTAGTACAGTGAGTCTAAAACACATCTCTGAATTTACAGGCTCATTTCTGAAATGCTTCACTGGCAACTCATTTCCAGTAGCACATAATTTAAGTCTCATGGGGGTGTTCAGCCTCTCTGCTTGTTTCTCTAGCTAATTCATCACTCCCAGTTCACTAATTCTTTAACTCTTCTTCCTGAATTTGTTCATCCCTGATGTGCTCCAAGTGTTTCTCTTCTCTTCTCTTCTCTTCTCTTCTCTTCTCTTCTCTTCTCTTCTCTTCTCTTCTCTTCTTTCTTTTTCCTTTTTTTTCTTTTTTCCTTTTTTGTTCCTGTGTGGGTTCAGTATTTATTGACTCTTCTTATTTGTTATTGGACCATATACATATTCATATACATAAAATGGGCCTATACATATCCTCATTCCTGATTATTTTTGAGAACCCACAATTTTCTTAGTCATTTTTAAAATTTTCTTTTCTTTTATGAAAACAGATTCTTCTAATACAATACATCCCAAATATAGTTTTGCTTTCCATGCTTTCCAATGTGGTGCCATGCGTGTATTGACCAATGAGATCTGTTCATATTGCTTGTATCATCTGACCTGCATAAGGCATCCCTTCAATTATGGTCAGGAGACCATATGGCATAAGTATCCCCCTATGGCAATGCAGACATATGAAAGCAAAAATATTAATAAATATGGAAATAATATTTATTTCTTATTCTCTTATTGATAATTAGACTGACTAATAATACTTCAAACATTTGCAAGTTTTATAATAATGTTTATCAAGTTACAAAAGAGATACATGCTCTTAAAGTGTTAAAAATATTTAAGAGACAGAATTCTTAGAATTACTTTAGCTTGATTGACCAGCCATAGTATATAGTCAACTCTGTAATGGCTATTGTCTATTTTCCTACCTTAAAATCATTGTTACATTTTGGGTGGTCTACAGTTATTTTGACTTCTGCACAGCAGGAATAGTCTCCTTTACATGAGCACACTGACCTGGTTTCCTGGGCAAAGGTATCATTTTTATTGAGAAACAATAATGTGGGTACTATAAAAGCAGAGCAGACCCAGAGCAACAAACCTGACATTTCTTGCATTTAAGAAAGTTTTGGAAAAAGTTTAATGCACCAGAGTGGGTGTATTATTAATAATTCCTTTCTGGAGAAGCTCAACCCACTAGATCTGCTTTCAGCTCTTTCATGTTCTCTCTTCTGCTGATGTAATGGGAAGCAGCACATTCAAAGTAGAGCTAAAAGAAGCCTGGAAGCTCAGCCTCTGGGCAGTCGTTTTCAGTATTTATGAGTGCCTGTAAATGGCTACTGAGCTTGTGGTAGCACCATTGATTCTATTTTTAACAGTTGACTTCCTCACAATCAATGGCATTGACCAAACCAACTGTCAAGTCAGCAGCAACAAGGGCTAGCCATGCGGCAGACAGCTAATATGTGTTGTGGCACCAGGTGGGTGTCCCTCTCCACAAAGCCTTGAGCCTGGGAACAGGTCCCCTGGCATTAGATATGCCCAACCTCTTTTTTCATTGATGGTTGAACCCATTACCATAGAAACTTGATGGCCAAAAGCCCAGAAGCAGACTGTGTAGCTCTTTGGCACCCTCTGGTGACAAGTCTTCCTCAAACCTAAAATTCTCCTGGGTTTCAAAACCCTAGATCACTTTTGGGGCCACCCAGAACTTTTGGCCACTAGTGATGTGCAGAGGGTCTGAAAAGGAAATCCTCTCTCCATTTCTTGCTATTCCTATTGGCTAAGAAAACAATAGGTGTGAAGATGACCCCTTCTCACAGTAGTTTTAGAGAGGAACTGGTAACATCAATTCAGTGCTTTCTCCCTGGTGGGTTAAGATGAAGGTGACCTGCTTTGAACTTTGAAGTACAGTGTGGATAATTCAAAGCACTGTCCTAGTTATGTAAGAGTCGTGAGCTTAACTGGGCCTACATTATTTAAAAAAGCTCCCACATAGAAGTAGAAACTTATCTAACATAATTCATGGCTTCCCAAAAACAGAGTGGAACTCAATCACACAGCCCTGGTTCTCATTCTTGTCCTCTGTTGAGTTGAAGACACAGCTTTAGTCATGTGAATGCTCCTTTTGAACCTTAATCTGTTTGGCTATAGAACAAAGAACAAGGACATGAAGAAGGTATAGATCCCATGAGGGATCCTGGGTTGGATTCCTTGCTATCTACAGACTACTGATGGGTATATAGGTATCATTTTGTGTTGAGATTAGAATACTTTAATGATAAAAGATTTTAAATGGTCTGTAGTTCCAACTAATTTCCTGTGTTCTCATACATATCCAATGTATGAGTCTGTTCAGCAATCCTGAAAACATGTAAAGAATGGTGGAGTTTCATTTTAAACTCTCACAATTATGTATTTTAGAACAGTATTAGTAATTTAATAAATGCTCTTTTTAAGAATGGCCTTAAGCATTATAGGAGAACAAATGAATTATAAAGATGGATTTTATGGAAAACTACAAAGTATTCATCATTTAAGTTTTCCTCCTAAGTATCCTCACTTATTAAATCTAACTAGGTACCCAAAATTTTAGATTCCACATTTTATTTAGTCCTTCTACCATACCAGCATTTTAGATTTTATTATTCTCATTTTGTAGAAAAAGAAATTAAGTCTCAGAGTGGTAAAGCAGCTTATCCAAAAGAGAACACAACTCACAGAGCTAAAATTCAGACTATATTTCAATAGGAAACAGAGCCCAGTTTTGCCTGATAGAACTCACTTGATTTAGATCTGTTAGCAATCATGGGGACTACAGAAAAATATTTCTACCCATYGTTCTGCCACGACAGTTCATATACTTTTTTTTTCTAGTGCCCGGTGATTATGAGGTGTCTCAGATGCAAAAGATCAAGTATGTGGTATATTTTACTGCTAAGGAGTAATCTATAAGCCAATGAAAGACCCTCAGCCTTTACAGTATAATTTATAGTGGCTCTATAGTGGCTGGGCTCTAATGATTTATATCTTTCTTCCACAAATGTGAGTATGTGTGTGTTGGAGGTGCTGCAAAGTCAGTGAGGTCTACATACTGACRCTGTCTCAAAGCAAGACCAAAAGGCAAACAGGAACAGGAAGTTATGACTCAATGTCATTTCTGTAGTGTTTCCTTAGGAATGAATAAATAAGATGACCACATCACATTTAGCATTCCTTTGCTTTAGATTAGGTCCATAGTTCTTGGTGCTGAAAGAGATCTAGAATTCTAAGATACTAGAGGACAGAAGCACTGTCTAAAGTCTTCCCCAAACAGAGGTGCCAATGTGCCCTCCGGGGTACCTGAAACAGCCCCYTGCCTCCTACAGCATTGATACTGAGAAGTGGAGAAGAAAGTGTCCAAGCCTACAAGGGACATTTTCTGCATGAGAGGTCAGAAGTCCTTGACCATATACATGGTGCTTCAACAGTTTCAAAATTGAAAACTGTTTTATAACTTACAGACTTTGACATCAGAGATAGAAAGGCAATGATAAAAAATACACTGTGGAAGAGAGAAATTGGGAACATTACAAAACTAAGACAGGTAGAGAGTTCAGAATCAAATGTGTCAATGTAATGCAAAAGGACTTTCTCCTCCTACAAAAAAACAATACTGATATTCGACAGTTCGAAAAGCAAATGGTGCCATTATATTTTGTATAAATGTCTCTCCATTTTTTTCTTAGCTCATACTAAATCCCACATTTTCCTTTCTAATTCTTTATTTCAGGATGACTGGATTCCACTGAGTTTAAGGAAAAAATAGGAACTATAAACCTAAATTATAGCCAATCAAATGGTACTCACAGCTCAACTACTAGACAAATTGCAGCTCATGAAATTTGCTATGGGTCAGGAGACTGAGTAATTTTATTTTAATCAGTCTTATTTGAAGCTGGAAAGCCGTTACAGCAAATCCTCTGAACAGGATTTTGGAGGGATATAGTGGAGTCTTTTTCCTTTTTTCCTCCTTGTTTTCTTCTTTCTAAATATACTAGGGTCTCAGGCAGATAATGAGAAATAAAACCCCAAATGGTCAGATTTCGTTGCTGTTCTGAATGACAGCATATCTGGAGCTCATGTGGGCCCTTACCTTTTTTCCTGTGTAGGATTAAGCCATCTAAATCATGTCCACGACATCCATTTACATGCTTAAATCCCATGCAGAGTTCAGCCCCAGCCCCAGGACCACAGCTGCTCTGCTGATCTCTGGCTTTTCTGTGGTTCAGGTTTTCTAGGATGTTGCTCAATGCCATGGGATGCCTTGAATGCTCCCACAAGGCAGAGTGGACTGATATCAGAGCCACACAGCTGTCTGTGAGGGAAGGTGGGGGCACAAAGAGACTTTCAAAATCCGAGGAGTATGGTTCAGACAGCCACCAGTGCTTCCTAGTAATCCCTGGAATTGGTAATTTGATATTTTCTGCGTCTTAAAATGTAGTCAAAACTCAAGAGCAGAGGAAGCATGTGATGACACGCTAGGCCAAGAGTCTAGTATTAGCATACTGCAGTCTCCTCTCCTCTGCTGTTAAAACATAGTATGCATAATGGAGACATAAAGTAGTTAATGGTGAGGACAAGGAGAGAAAAGGACACGTTCTCAAAGGATGACAATTTAACAACAGCCCAAATGGAGGTCAATCTGGATCTAAGGCAGTTGATTTTGAAGAACATGTTTTTTTGTTTTTTTGTTTTTGTTTTTGTTTTTGTTTTGTTTTGTTTTTTTAGTTCATGACCTTGAAAATAACTTGGATGGGGCTCAGGACATTACTCTGTCAGTAAGGTTTCTATTACCAGAGCAAAATGATCTGAATTAGGCTCCCAAGCACCCATATAAAGTGGATATGGTCACCTAGCCGTGTGGGGGAAGGTCCAGGCAGATTCCCAACATTCTATTGCCAATGAAATGTCTCAACAGATAAAAACGTTCACTGCATGGTCTTGGAGAGTTTAGTTTGATTTTTGGAACCCCAGTCAAAACTAAAACAGAGAACTGACTTCTCAAAATTGCCCCCTGTTCTCCATGTGAGTCATGAGACTCATATATACTTGCAGATTCATCCCCAACCCCACACACAAATACTAAAATAGATGCCTGGTAGATTAGATAGATGAAAGATAACAGATAGATAGATAGATAGATAGATAGATAGATAGATAGATAGATAGATAGATAGATAGATAGTGTGGAGTGCAGAAGAGAAAAGAGCAGTCAACCTCACCCTCAAGTCTTCATTTGGCTCTAAATAATATGTTTGCATTTCTATGTTATTATTATTATTATTTTAATTTTTTACTTAAATTAATTTACTTAGTTAAAAAAGAAAAGCCCTTAAAAGTGAAGTTAGAATTATATACATAAACAAGTTAAAGTAGTTTCAAAACAAGCATACTTCTATAGTGTTTATATGTAGTAAAGAAAAACTAACATTTGATGTTAAAATTTTACATAAAAGTGAGATACGTTGGCTTTATTACATGCACACATCCATAATGAAAGTACCAGATTAAATGTATCCATCTCCTCAAGTATTTATCATTTGTCTGTGGTAAAGCATCCCAGTACACTACTTCTAAAGTTGTCTGAGGGGTATGGGGAAAAACTGTCCGTCCTCAACTGGAGTCAAAAAAGAAACTTTCCTTAAAATAACTTTGAAAGAGCTTTGCATGCAATTTTGTCTAAATCCTCAAATGGAAAGTAAAAATATTCCCTCCCTAATGAGTGAGTTAGAATTTCCATTTCCATATCTTCAAGCTACTTTTTCTTTACTTAATTGGAAATCCCTTGACACTGATAATTGTGTTTCTAATAAGCTCCCCTAATTTTCATTTAATGCATTTGCCCCTTATTTAAAGCCTTTGATAATAAAGAGAAAATAAAAATAAGATAAAATAAGATTATCCAAGAGTCCTGTCTCTGTCTTCATTCTCTTTTCACCAGGAAATACAGTTTGTGTTAAAATAGTGTATTTAAAAATTGTTTGACATGGTTCATAAGAACCATTTCATAAGAATTTAATGCTAACTTATGTAATTTTCCTCTTGTATTGGAAGCAAGTGTCTGAATCACACTAGTGTGTTGGGTTGATTTGAATTTCCCCCAGTATTCTCAAACTTTGCCTATCATTTATAAGATCACTCTCTGTTCTGACATGTTTAGTTGGCTGATATCATTTTCCATATACACTCTATGGTGTTCATGTTGCATTTCTGCAGTGGATGTGTTTTACAAAATTAGAAGTCACCATGTGATTCTTATCTAGGGAAGGAAGCTTAGCTTAGAAGACTCATTCTTACATTTCCGTTTCTATGCACACGCAAAGAATCACTTCAAAATAAATAGATTGATCAAGAAAATGGTGGCACTATAAATTTGAGACAATGTATTTTCATTGTAATTTTATCTGTTATACCATAAAACATTTACTGTATATATAGTGAAAGTATTTCTGATTCAGCTTACCTGTTATCCTTCTAGTAGAAGAAGATAATGGTGGGATCCCTTAGAATACTTCTAAAAAGATCTAACGCAGAAGGAATGAATATATTCTTATTTAGTGAAAAGTTGTAGAAACCACAGGCATGATAAACAAGGAAAGAAAGAAAATAACAGAAATTTGGTACAGTTTAATAAAAGTACTGATCTGCTAATGAACCTATATATGCCAAGGATACTTCCCTGCCCCACTTTCCCAACTCTTCATGTTCCTATTAGCTAAATACAAATGTAAGCTAACAAGCTTAGTTTACCCCTTACGAGGATAAAAAGTAAATGGGAAGTTTCAGAGAAATTTTGGAGCATAAGGAATATCTGTCCCATTCTAATAAAATAGTGGTACAACCTTGAATGTATGACATGTCTAATGCAGTAATGGCTATGGCATTTAGCAATGCTGTTGGATTCCTCATGCAGGTCCACTGTGATTCATGAAGTTTCTAACTGCTACTTTAAAATACATAGATTTTAAAAGAAAAATATGTGCACACTCAAAATTCAAGTGTGGAAGCAAAGAAAGAATTCATGTGCCTCTTTTCTTTCCCTGTAGTAAGCTGTTTCTGTAGAGAGCCTTATTGGAGTGTCATGTCACCTGGCAGGAACTTTACATTGACCAAYGTGAAGCCTTTGAGCTGGAACTCCTGTGTTAGCCATAATCCCCTCCACCTAAGGTGGAGTGCTCAGACCAAGCTGAAGCCCATTGTTCTTCAAGGACCTGTAGTTTCCCGAGAAACACTAGCCACTGTGGAGCAACTGAACTGGTTCTATGAAGAAACTTCCAGCCTTTGGGGAAGGGTTTTCCCCTGCGTGTATATTGGGAGTTCTTCATTAAGCTTTGAGACCTTGAACAGCAATGTTGTCTTGGTCGTCATCTGTTTTTGCTACCTTCCCATACATCCCCAGCTTCCCTTCCAGGTAACACATTTGATGTACCTGCGGGCAGTTACAGTTTCCTGTATTATTCTTAGCATTCTTCTGTATTATTCTTGCTGATGAACCTCAGATCCAAACACTGATAATGTCTTAGATCATGAGTATATATGAAGACAGTTCCTCAAATTGAACTTACTACTTTGTATCCTTTAGAACAATGCTAAACCAAGAAAGCAAAATTACAGGTAGTTTTGTACAAATAAATTTTAAAGAACTGCATCAAACCAGAGTTGATGAATCTCAATTTGCTTAAAATACATCTGATATAAAAATGCAATTTGCCACAGTTGATCAAATAATACTCAACAACTGTGGAAATGGGAACTTCTTGTTAGGATGATGAATTTCATGCAGTCAGATTCATCAGCTTCAGTAGTGGGATATCCCATCCATCTGGTCATGAGCAAATTAAAGCTAAGTCATAACTACTTCAAAGGACCTTCAAATGAGACATCTTTTAAACAAATTAAAACCCATAAAGTATATAAGAGTGGCTATCACAGCAAAACAGTAAAAAGTAATTTCTTAGGCTGCATTTCCCTATTTCCCTAATTCTCTTTGCATCGTGAAGACTAATTTCTCTTTTAGAAAGAACTTCTTCACTGAAGTCTATGTATCAAAACTCTATCATTCATATTTCTTAAGCCCTTCAGGACTCTCCCGTTTTCTTTTCATAATGTATCTACCATAATCTTCTAAATCACAAAATCAGGTATCAGGAATGTGCCAAAACCACGACTGAATTACATATGAGCTAAAAAATGCATTCAGCTATTTACCAGTTACCCATGATTGCTGTTGATGGATGGATGCATCTGATGACACATGTTTCTAAGGAAGTATTTCCTACCTGTTAGCAGAAGGAGACAGGGATATTGAAGTAGTCTGCACATTGAGGTAGCCTAAACAGGATAAAGCTTACTTTTCTATGTTTAGTACTAGGGTGTGAACTCAGGACCTTCCCCTTCATTTCACCTGAGGGAGAGTCTCTCAGTTACTAAGAGCACATTAGAGTCTGTACTCTGAGCAGTTTTCAAACTTTTAATGATCCTGCTTCAGCCCCTTAAATATTTAGAATTCCAGAATTGTATGCACAGGATCAGTTCATCAATTTCTTTCAATCAACCCCAAATTGAGGTTTTCTGTTATTCAGGAATAATCACACCTTTACTACATTTACTTCTGTTACACATATATATATTTCCCTTCCCACTCCTTTCATATACCTTTCCTTTCAGCAACATATCATTATGAAAACATAAACAAAGCAAAGCATATTCTATTATCATCTGAAAATTGCAACATCATTTGAAAATCAAACGTTCATCTATGATAAATTTTCAGTTTAGATAAAAAACATGATTGAATTGAGAGGTATATAATTCTTTTCAAATGTTCACACATAGGATTCTGCCTTATGGTAAGTAGGAAATATCCTATATTCAGAAGTTAGTTCATGGAGAGCAGAAAAGTCAAAGATGTCTCCCACCATTTAAGAATCTCTGGTGTTCTGTCTCAATTAATCAGGACTCCTGGAATCTCTCAAACCCTGGACCACCAAGTGGGAAGCATGCACCAGCTGATCTGAGGCCCCTAGCACACATACAAAGTTGGTGCACCTAACCCTCAAGAGACTGGAAGCACCAGGGAGTTTAGAGATCAGATGGGGTGGGGGGTGGGGGCATCCACGTGGAAACAGGGAGGAGGGGGAGGAGAAGAGGAGGTATGGGATGTGGAACAGATGAGGTTGGCAGGGTGGGGGATAAAATAGGGAGCATATAAAAATAATAATAAAAAAGAATCTCTGATGTCTGTAAAGCAGATATGGTGAGATTGAGAATCTAAAGGTAGTGTGATAGAAATACTGAACAGTCCACTGTGAGAAGCCCAGAAAAAATAAATAAATAAAATAAAACCAACCTTGACTCAAAATAAGAAATGATGCAGGGAAACGTCCCTTAGATCAATCTCTTCCTCTTTCTCATTTTTAAAGAGTTCCTTTGTTCTATATTTAATGTAAAGTTACAGATGGGGAAAGTCCTTGACTAAAATATAAAATTTCAAGGCTTCGTGAAACACTGATATCAAATTAACATATAATAAAGACTCGCTAATGAAGACTTTGAATCGCGTGAGTCTCCCAGAGACACACGCAGAATGATGTAGTGCTCTTCTTTGAAGGACAGGTTGGGTTTGCATTAGATACACACAGAAGTTATATTCAAAATTGAAACAGCTGCTGGAGTCTGAGTGTTTTCCTCTGAGCAGATGTGTGACCAATGAGAACAGTTGTTAGAAATAAGAGCATGGTGAAAATTACTGCTTGCTCGGCTTGATGTTAAAAAGTCTCTAAAGACAGGGTATCACTTTCCAAATTCTACTTCCCAAACAGCTCTCAATGTACTGAGGAAATAAGGGGTGGAGAGTAAACACCGTGTCCATGAATACTATTAATAGTCATGTCCCTATTTCTAACTGATTTCCAACTGATCGATGACATCACTCACACTCAAGAGTTTATTTCCAGAAGCACAGTGATATGATATGACTCAGTTCCTTAGATACTCTCTCTGTAAGTCCTGATAGTCAAATATGAGAAATACCACAAGACCATGATAAATTGCATCATCCTAGTCCACACACACATCCACACACACACAGGCATACAGGCACACACACAAACCATTGATGTGCCATCATATATGGTTGTATAATTTCACTAATCTGAGAAAATTTAGTTAAGCAAAAGATGGAGCATTGGTTCTGAATAGTTCAATGTTAATCTAACTTTTTAGGTCTGTGACCTTGGGTTCCTTCAATACATGTGTGGAATCTGTTTCTTTATTTGGAAAATAAGGTAAATAATATTGACTTTATGTAGTTGTTGTATCAAAGAACATTTCATAAACTGTCCATCGATAGACCTCATACATGATAGCTACTTAATAAAAGACAGTCCTTGCTCTGATTCATTTCTCCACATTCCTATTTAGCAGTTCCCAAGCATGCCTCTCCTTCCTCTGTCACTGTCCTATATCTTCCGTGCTCAATCAGCGTCAATTAATTTTCCGATATTGTAAAGTGGAGGAGAATCTGGAAGCATGATTCTGACTCTGCTACTAGAACATGTAATAACCTTGAGTATGTTGCAAGTTTCCTGGGCTTCGTCCTACATAATGATAATTGGCATGACTTAATAGTATCAGTGGCTTAAGAAGCATCTTATTATGATTTACATGTCCTTGGCCCCCAGAAAATGTTTTTTATTTTATTGTATTGTGATACCCTATCTTTAGTAACAAATAATCTTTTATGACAATTACGATAATTAACAACTCCACTGATTGCTTTCCCCAGAGATCAGAAGGGTACAAGATAGGAACTGGGAAGGTCATACACACACGAATTTAAGCCTCGTCTTCAGCCAGATGCCGATGGAGTTCTCAATGATGACATGACATTTAAATTGAAATACTAAGCCCCAAAATGGCTACATTAGAGCATACTCCAGTATATTATCACATTTGGGGGGGGGGGTGAGGCTTTTCAGCAAGAGTGAGAAACAGTACCAGAAATGTTAACTTTAGATCCCTGGTTTTAGGAATTTCACCAAAATGTGGGATACATAGAAAGTGATGAATAAAATGCATCTAAAGATCAGATGGCCCATATAAATGTGAAAAGGGTCTGAGTGGAGAGGAGAGCAACACTGGGGTATATAAGAGAGTGAAAACCTGTGAAATGGCCTAGAGAAAACATGAATCTCCACTGAGAAAGCAGATCTCAGAGGCTGATTTTGCAGAGAACATCTAGCTGGGGTTTGGATGGAATGGATTTATCCTTTCCATCCACCACAGTCTCCCCTTCCCTCTCACCTGCATGGACAGCCAAGTGTCTCTGCTTATTTTGTGTTTGTTTTTCATTTATGTTACTTTGTCTATGAACCTAATACCCAGCAGAATGGCCATATCTATTTTCATTTGTGTAGTAGGAGAGTTCAAAATAAATTATATGGTCCAAACATCTATGTTCACTGCAGTTAATAAACCTATGTTAAGGACAGAATATTAATCATATTCCACAGCAGGATTTCAAAGAAATGGAAGCAACCTCATGGAGACTTAAAACATTCCTTGACATGCTAGCTAGAGATGTTTGGTGAATCAATTTTACTTGACTGTTTTGTGCCTACTTGAAATATTGTATACACGAAAAATACCATTTTAAAGATGTTGAACATTCTGATATCAGGTCATCAACAGTCCTGGACTTAGGTATTCTTTCAAGTTCTTTAAAACATAGTCACTGTGCACTGGCCCACACAACATCAGGACTACACTAGGTAGTCAAGGTTCACTTAATTATGTTGCCATTAGTGGCAAAACTATCCTATATAATCATAGTCCTGTAATATATTTTCCATAATTAGGAATGCTTGTGTTTTGGTATTACCTCTGCATACTACATGTACTTAGGAGAGAAAAGATTGTGTTTGGATATTGCATAAGTAGCCCAGTAGTGTTCTTGTGAGGTACTTATGACTGAAGGAACCTTACATTAGTAAGTATTTCTTTTAAATTTAAAAGTATTTTTGCATTGATCTTGTGACTATTCTGATATTCTTTTTCACCAATACCTGCCTCCTACTCTGAAATACCAGATATCAAATATGTTATCTATGATGTATTTCTTCTGGTATGTTTGAGCCTCTACCAATCCCTAAACAAGGTATGTACAACTCATTAAAATATACGATTCTAAGTTGCTAGTAGCTAGACACATTTTTCCACATTGTTAATTAATAAGTACTCTTCTCAGTAAAATGTGCCTGAATGAAACAATAGAAAAATTGAACCACTGAGTTGGGTAGTAGGGGAGACCTGAAATCTCTTTTTGGTTCTGTAACCACTCAAAGTGTGTTTAGCCTGAATACAATGTAAAAGAAATGAAGACAGTTGGGATTTGGAATTTAGATGCAACACACAAACACACAAATACACACACACATACATACACACAAGTAGAATGCTAGAAGAATACAAACACTACTGTCAAAATGAGCATCAGACTGTGTGTTCAGTAAATCCCTAGTCCTATTTCTCCTCTTCCATCTCCAGTAAGCATCTTTCTTCTTTGTCGAAAAGATAGACTCTGAGGTCTCTTGCCTTTTCTTCCCATATTTTCTGTTCCTATGTAGGTACTTTTCTATTCCAGTATCTGAGGAATGGTCAGCCAATACAAAAGAAATTTCAAACTCAATATGCTTATTAAATAAATATGTATCAAATAAATATCATTCAAAACACAAAACATTTAAGAAGATAATGCGATTCTAGATGATAATCTTGCCTCAAAATCTGCAAGTCTATGTGAGTATGCATAAAATATGTCACTTTACAAATTCTCTCTTCAAGTGAACATGTAGACTTAACAACCATTTACAATTTGATATTGGTATTCAAGAGGCCAGTGAATATGTAGATTTCCCACCATACTGCATATCAACCATAAAATGGTAGATCGATCTTATCATCCCATGTTAAAGGAGAGACACAAATAAACATTTTATTCATGTTTTTGAACCTTCCCAGAAATGTCCAGTTTGCATAACCAACAGTGAGGGAAGCCAGAGCCAGATGCAGTCACATGACAACAAGAACCTCAGAATACCACTGCAGACTGCTGGCATTCAGACTTCAAATCTGCCAAGGAAAGCACTTAGACCATCCAGCTGTGCTCACAACAATGTGAACAGAATTCCCTTTTTACAACACTTTTGCTGAGCTCAGATTACCTCCCAGGCCCCTGCCTGGGAAATCGCTATGATCAGGAAAATGTGGAATGGTAGTAAGCTCGTCAGCTGTCAGTTGAAAGATGTTTGCAACCTAAGAGAGTGTGATGTTCAGACAGCAGATTGCATAACAGCATTGCAGCAGATAGATAGACTGTCCATCTGACAAAAGGACTTAAGATATGACACACTGCCTTAACCATGTTCTTACACCACAGGCTTTTAAAACTTAATACAATTAAATGCCAAGCAGAAAGAAATGTCCAGACCTACAAGACTGCCTAATTTTAAAATGAAAAGCAAACTAAATATCATAAGGCATTTCAAAATTTACATTTCTTAAAGAAAACCATTTCCTAACCTCTTCAGAATGAAAGCAAAACATAACACCTTAAAATGCACCTGTAACTTATTTTGTGATGCATGCCGAGCTTGGTGATCTGCATATTTCTATCTACTGATTTCACCTTATCTTGTCTCTTGCAAGTAAGAACTCAAAAATATCAGATCTTACATGATGGCATTCTTAATTCTTTTAAGAGCTATTTTTTTATAAGTGCACAGTCTTCTTTTTTCTTCACGTTATGGTGCAGCTGAGTTGACAGAATCCTGAGAAATTAATTAATCAAATTAATCAAGATGCCAGATGCTTAAATAAAAAATACTGTAAATTAGATATTGTTTTTGACAGCCACCAAAAATAGACTACAATGATCAAATGGAAAACATGTTATTTATTTATTTTCTTCCATAGTTTGGAGGCTATTTCAGTTTTCTTTATGTACAACTTTGGATTAGCTGGATAAGGAGAAGTTATTAAGTTCAGTTATTGAAATCACGACATTTTGCCAGGAAGACTTGGATGTGACAAAGAAATTCTACCTAAAATTTTGATGCCTAGTCTGTGGTGATGGAACCTGGGTCATTAATATTCTTCAGTGACACTTAGGATAACAGTTTAATATTTAAAATAACTTCAAATGTTCTAGTTCAGCATGTTGCTTTAATGAATTCCAAGTAATATTTATTCGTAGTTTTGTGCCTGAGATTCCAAAGGGTCCTTAAGGTCCTACATCTGTGCTATAAACATCAAGTTAGTGCAGTTTTTCTATTGTATAGTAAGAAATAGCATTATACACATCACCATTTACTTCAAACACACTCACGGGAGATACTGCTCATTGGTGATGGTAAGATTCAGCCTTAGGAAAACTTTCAGCTCATTAAAATATTCAAAAATATACTCTGTATAGATGAATGCTGCCCTTTGCTTCTATATTGAAATATGTTTTTAAAACACCTTTACAAGAAGTTTAAATTTGAGCCTTGATGCAAGCAAATCAACAAACAAAACCACTTGGAAGGTCAGAAAAGCCAGTTACCTGGGTAGCCTGCTTCTTTCATTGTTCCAAGTGCAACACATGTGGTGCATTTTTGCAATGCCGTTATTAAGATCTATAGATTCAACTGTGACAGACAATTCAGATATCACTCTCATTTATCTATCAAAGGGTGTATTTTCGTGCTCTCTTTGGAATAAGAGACTGAAATATATGTCTTTCACATTACACTCTTATACATATCGATATCACAAGGTTTTCCTCTTGATAACAGAATAATTACCAAGCCATAATGGTGGTTGTCAAAATACTATTTTCTTTCTAAAATTAGCAGGCATGAATTATGGATTATGAAAGGCAATCTTCTTCAAATGTGGGCTATGTTATTCAAGGGTAAATAGTTCCCACAGGAAAACTTTAAGGAAGTGGTGTTGTTTAGCTTGGCAAAGAAGAGTCTAAAGGGTACTCTGAGAATTGCGTTTGGAATATGATAATCTATTAAACAGAGGACAGGTGCCAGCTGCTCCTCATCTCCAGTGAGGATAGAGCAGGAGACAGTTTCTATAGAAGGGAATCCAGTTAAAAGTACACATCTTTAATTAACCCCAGTTATGTTTTCCTGAATGTTACTTTATTATTACTTCATCACAGCCCAGTGGCTTAGCATATAGCATAAGGATTCATACCTCATGTACTTGATGCTTCCGATGTATTTTGATATTTCTCTCTCAAGGGACCACAGGGAATCTGATATGAGCTAAACTTTGCATCTAGAATTTCTTTTAAACTCTTGGCAATCAGAAGGGAAAATGCTTTTTCCTGGTTCCAGGAAGTGAACCCAGGACAATCTACATGCCCTGATAATCATTCTACAAATGAAGTTATATTTCTAACCCCAAAACAAAGGTTTACAAATGCTTACTATCTATTCTGTATCACTAGCAGCCTTATTTATAATAGCCAGAAACTGGAGGGAACCCAGATGTCCCTCAACGAAGGAATGGATACAGAAAATGTGGTATATATACACGATGGAGTACTATGCAGCCATTAGAAACAATGAATTCATGAAATTCTTAGAGAAATGGATGGATCTGGAGAGCATCATACTGAGTGAAGTAACCCAGTC
>BDUI01000876.1:181940-193943 GCA_002335545.1 Apodemus speciosus
CGCGCCTTTAATCCCAGCACTTGGGAGGCAGAGGCAGGCGGATTTCTGAGTTCGAGGCCAGCCTGGTCTACAGAGTGAGTTCCAAGACAGCCAGGGCTACATAGAGAAACCCCCTGTCTCGAAAAACAAAACAAAACAACAACAAAAAAACCCAAACACCTCATTGATTCCAGTTAATGCTGCCCATAGGCACACAGGTATACGGCATCCACTGYGCACTGTGCATGTCAGAAAATTCATTATTAACGTTTCCACTGGGGGTGGCTATATCAAGACAGGAAACCTTGTTTATTTTTTCAACAATATTATCTTTTGTACACTTTGTATTCTTAATAGGTATTTTCTGGGTAGAGCACGCACGTTCCACAAAACAGCCTTCCTCTCATAGAGTTAGTACTGAGAACTTYTCCCTACATCTTTAAGCAGAATATCATATTGCTAGAGACTTTGTATGAAACAACGTAGAGTGTGTGGGGATGCACAAGAGCCGGGAAAATGGAAGGTTGGAGGAGCACAGAATTTTCCAGTCTTCATTTCTTTTCTTAACAACAGATATGTAGGGCGGGAAGGAGAGAGGGAGAGAGGGACAGTTTCAAACAGTATTAAAACTCAATGAAAGCAAACAAGGGAAAGGTGAGAGTGCATGAGTGTGCAGGTGCACTAACCACCTGTGAGCGCGAGAATGGTGTCGCTGCTGAGCCGTCCCACTCCGGTCTTTACTGAGCAAGCACCAGGCACTGCGCCTTCAGGGGCTTAAATCGGGGAACAGTCCCCGTCCTGAGGGGACAGGCGCTCCACAGGGGTGCACGAGCGGTGGATACTGAGGTGGGGAAAGAGGAGACCAGTGCGCAGTGGTGAGCAGAGCTGGCTCAAGTCGGGGCAGCAGCCGAGTGTGGGGACCACTCAGGTTTGTTGCTAAAGCCAGCTTCCTGAGTTCCAGGTCAGGAGGCCCCACAGCACCTTGGGGTTAACAGGCTAAAGTAAAATCCTTGGGTTTGTCACAGTTGTAATTCAAGGCTCGCTCCAAACACCTATCCCATGTCCTCCCCGCCTCCAGCCCACACATTCCCACGGCCCCTGCCCTTACCTAAGCCTTCGTCCTCCTCCTCCTAACAGCCGCAGGCCTGGCGTCCATCCCCCTTCCATCCTCTCTCCTCAATGTGGATGAAATACCGTGGCTGATTCCCTTATCCTAGCCCTTTCTCTTCCCGAACCTGCTTTTTCCAGCTGTAATAGCATTCTGATAATTTCCAGAATATTCTTATTTTTCAAAAAAAAATATACATGTGTGTATGTGAGATGTGTGAACAWGTATGCGTGTTCACATGTGTGGGTATGTATGTGGTCATATGTGCACTGCTTGTGTCGGCACAGGTTGATGAGTATCTCTCCCCCAATCACTGTTTGKTTTATTTACTGAGGCCGGAGATCTTGCCTAACTTGAAACCTAGTGATTTGGCCTTAGTCTGGGYAGCTGGCTTGGCCAAGGGACCCACTGTCACCAGCTCCYGAGCACAGCCGCCTGCTTAGCTGCCGTTGGGCGCCGCGTATCTGAACTCTGGTCYTCATCACGCTGWTGCGTATATGTATTTTATCTGCTGATCTTTCTAACCCCATCTTGCTCTTTTTTGGTGTGCAGGGGTCTGGAAGCCTCCTTTTAGGCCCTTCTTTTAAAGGGCTGAGTGAGACAAACCCAGTCAGGATAACTTCTCTATCTGTTAGCTGAATTTCAGCTGCTGTGGGCTTTAGCTACGCCTGCGATGTCCCTTCGCCTTCGCTGGATCCAGCTAGAGGCACATCACGAAGGTCCCACCCAAACCCAAGGCTGGGCTGTGCACAGTGTGTTCAGACTCATGCCCAGCAGGTTATGCTGTTCCTTTGTCTGCCCGTTCAGCTGTTTAGAAGCTGTTTGCTTCTCTGTCTCCCTTGTACCCTAACAAAGAGGTGAATTCAACCAAACGCAGTCATCTCCGCCGGAGACCTATTAATTATTCCACATGATTGGCGCCCACTTGTCCCACAGCACAGACTGTCTCTCTGTTTAAGGGGAGTGCCTGTGCCAGCCTGTTATTGCTTTACCTGAGTTCTTGGCAGGCTTTTTTTTTTTTTTTTAAATAACTTTGGTAGGAGTTCAAAGGGAGTCACACATAAACTGTGATGTGACCTTCTGACCCAGCCCGAGAGCCCTGGAGGCACATTATGGTCACACAGTGACAGCGGGCTGGTATTGTGAGCGAGCGGGGCCACAGAGGACAGCAGAGAGCTTGANACTTTGCCTTGGTTATACATACTCTTGCTTCAGATGGAGTACTTCCCACTGAATGTCTGTCTAAGACATTCAGATTTAATTCTCATTCATCTCTTTCTTGGGATGATAGAAAAAAGATGTCTYTGAAACCATGAGCTGAGATAAACCTTGCTTCCCTTACATTCTGTCAGACAGTTTGCTCTCAGCAATCTAAAAGTAATGACAGCAGGGGCATGAAAATGAAAACAGCATGGAGAACTCCAGGCAGAAAGAGTTGAAGCAAAGAGGCTCACATTTCCTATCTGAGCCATAAATCCATGAGTTTAACTCTCAGGTTTAATATTCCTCACAAGCTTTCTCAGAACCAACTTGTAAAGACAGTCTGTACACCTGTTCTCCATCCAGTATCAATGGCYACTTTTAGCTCTCTTGGATGGAGGACTACTGCAGGAAACATTGTATCCCTGTTGCTACTTCCTCAGATTTCTCCAGTTTTCCCATTGGCTTGTAGGGAGTTGATGATAGTGCCATATTCTTTTATATCCCTGTACCATAAACAATACTCATAACTAGCCTTCACACTTTCAACATTGTAAAGTGGTTTTACATACACACACACACACACACACACACACACACACACACACACACACACACACTGAAGGAGAAAGCTAACAGACTGCTGAAATATCTAGGAATTATTTAATTTTGGGCAAAATCTTAGACACTGTGATCAGAGGATTCAAAAATTTGGAGGCTCTTTGAAGTTCTTTCCTAATTAAAGCTTGCTGTTACATCATCTCTGTCTTCCTTCTTAATTTTTTTGAGTCTCATTTTAATAGGAGAAATGTACACCTTAGCCATTTCTTCCCAATCAATATCCTTTCCCCCAACAAAGGGCCCGAATTATTCTTTTCAAATGCCTTTTTTATTTACCCTTTGAAACAACACAAGCAAACGGAGTTCGACTTCCTGTTGTCAAATCACGTTTTAAAGCCAACTCTGTGAGAGTCACTCTCTKSCYTKTTCAGTCTTGGTTGTATGGCACAGTTCCACGAATCTCTCCTTTCACAAAGAGAGAAAAGTAAGGAAAAAAGACTTCTCTTTTACAAAATGTTAGAATTGTTATTACTACTCATTATAACAATAGACTCTTATATGGCTAATGAATAGTTAAATAATAAGCTCTTATTTCTGTTGCTCAGCAAGGGTGGGGATCTAGAAATGGTGTAACTGAATTGAGCAGCCCTGTTCCTCCAGGGAAGGGCTCAATCATACATTCTCCACAGTTCCAAGTCTGGGATTCCACTATCTGGAAATAGGAGACATGCGATTTCTCAGATTTTTGTTTTATTTTTTGAGGTTGKTTTATTTTTAGTGATTAAAGACTCCTGATAGTTAATATTTAACATGTAAGCTGTAAAAGCATCTGTATTCATAAGACACTGTGGGATGTTAGATAACTTCCATATTATTATTAACATGTTGCATATTTTTACATTATAACAGTTAGAAAATAATAAAATTGATATTATCAGGGAGGTACATTGGTTTATTTTCTATTTTGTTTGGATGATGTCTTTGTTCAAAATAAGTTTTCCTTTTTTYCTGAGCCTGATTTTTAGATAACATATAGAGTTTTAGATGTTGGTGTGTATCCATGCACACATCCATATACATTTCTGTTACCATTTAAAGCTGGGTCTTATATTTTACTTTGTTATCTTGAAGAATTACTCTGCTCACATAATATCCAATGTCTTATTCCAGATATGCTACAAAGAGAAAATATCAAACAAAGAAACTCTCTGTATTTTGATATTTTCTCAGTAAGTGGTAGTGATGCTGCTGGTCATTTTTAAAACTCAAAGTGCCTACCCGGGTTCCAAATCATTGCCCTGGTCAGTTTTCTGTGCTTTTTCAGGCTTTATTCTATTTTCTTCAAGAAAGATAGCAAAGCAAGGGGGAAAAAGTATTCTTTATTTTCCTCTCACCACTGTCCAAATGCTCAGACTCTATCAAAGCCCACTCTGAGATCCACCCCCCACATTGTACTCCCCACTGGTGCCAATCTTCCCACTAACTCTATTTTCCCTTTGTAAACGCTCGATGTGCTGACCTATTTAAAAATATAACTCAGGTGCCTGGCGAACCATGATGCCTGCCAGCTCTTCAGATAAAGAAGATCCACTTATTAATCTGCTCGGTCTCCATCTGCCTGCTCAATTGGGAATGACTGCTTGCTGTCCAGACTGATACCAGGGAAATCTGACTGAGGACCACATCTCTTTGTACGTTTTCTCCACTGATACGGCACAACAGGCCTGTTGCAGGCTGGGAGTTAAGCTGATGTGACATGATGTCAGGTGGCCTGCCATTGTACGTCAGAAATTAAAAAGAAAATATTCTTTCAAACTAGAATTCCTTATGTGATTTTTATTCCTTTGAGCTTTGAGCAGATTGAATATAGAGTTGCTTGACTAGCGCCCATAGGTAATTTAATACCTGCAACATTCATCCCCGGGTGAATTTCAGGCACATTTGACTTGTTCAGCATGGAGTCTCAGTCTTAAGCTTTTCATGGAAATCTTGTAAATATTGATTGATAAAATCCCAAAGAAATACTGCTTTCTGTAATATGGAAATGTTCCATAAAGTAACTCCAAGTATGTACCTAGCTTTGTTAAAGCTAAAAGCCAATTTGGGGTCTTATTTGACCATCCTTCCTATTAAAGTACTCTAACCCCACAACTTAACAAAACATGGTGTCTAATATAGGCTAGAATGTAAACAAGTGGACTCAAAATTACTAGAAACTATGTATATCTATATATAGTATTTCTTAGAAAACATGAAAGTCCCAAGTATAACATTTCAAATATGTAATGTTAACTTTAGGAGAGGAGGAAAGGGTGTATGTTCATATGGTTCCCATGTTCTGAGTGGTCAGTTATCCATCTACAGCATGTTCAAGATTTGAACATGAAGTTGTGCTTGATTAAAAGGATGAGGAGAGTTAGCAGTGGGCCACATCTTGTACCTAAACTCAAAGGTGCATAACCTATCTAGAATGTGTTTCTGAATGTAAAATAAGGACAGCAAAGGTAGCAATATCAATAGTAGTTGAAGAAGCAGTAAGGTGGCTGCTCAAGGTAAGTACTAATATTTTATTACTTTTGTAATTGTTCTTGTTCAAATCTTTGTTAGTGTTATCTGCTAGTAAGGGCCAGTGAAAAAGCAGTCATAYGGGAGTGAACCATGTAGGTCATTTTCGTTCTTTATTATAAAGTAATCAGTATAAATGTAAATACCATTGTAGAAAACCAAACTCAAACGATAGTTAATRAATAAATTAACAATCTGACTGGTCCTAAGATTCATTCACTATGAAAGTATATGTGTGCTGCTGTGAGTGTTTGTATCTAAAGGAATGTGAATTCTAGGGATATTTGAAGTACTGGAAAGTGAATTTTAATTAACGAAGTGAATACTAGTCAGCAATTTAAGGGTTAAATTAGTAAGGTATAATCTTTCATATGAAGAATGGATTCTTTTATAATAGTTTCTTAATATAATAAAGGGACACCCATTTACCGAAGACCTTAGGGCCAAATTCAACAAGAAAAATAAATCCAGAAGGACTGGAAAGGGAAATCAGTTTGATTGGTAAGAGAAAAACCATTTGGTTTAAACCTCACTCTCCTGGTTGCATGCTGATAAGGAGACTGAGTATTTCCTCCCTTCATAACCATTTCCCAAAAAATGGAGAAGAAAATATATTGTCTGCAAATGAAATTTATGTTAAACTGGCTGATTACACATTCCAGGTCTGCCTTGGATAATCCAAGCTATACTAATAACACATGCCTAGATGAAAATTACCAACAGCCTACTCTCAGACCATACACTCAAAGCCCACCTAAGGCATCTAGCTTCGTGTTTACTTTTTTTTGGGTCCTGAGTTAAAATAGAATTTCTATTTAAAATTCCTTTAATCTCCGAGGAAGCAGTTAGCTATAAAAACAAGGGCAGATGGGAGGAAATCATATCTCTGAAAGTGTGGCCTTCTACCAATTCTTCAGAAGGACAAGAACTGTCATGTTCAAGTAAGGGGATGCAAAGTCATACAAAACAAATGTCCCAACACTGGTATATRTATAAAAAAAACCCCACAAAAATCAGCAAGATTCAAAAAATATTTATCTAAACGTTGTAAAATATATTTGTAGTAAGGTGTTATGTTAACTAATTATTCTGAGGTAAAAACCTGTATCAGTTCTTCATTCCTGTAGCCTAAGACCATGCATCCTTACTAAATGCAATAGGCCTCAATTTAGCTGGTATGAAAGATATCTGTCACTGTATTTTTAAAGGTAAGGGCATATATTCAATCTAAATCAAACAAATGAAATTCTTATTAAATAGATCTAGAAAGAAAATTATTTTACAAACACATAAGGAATAAGATCACACAAAGCAAGCCAAAGGGGCAGAAGAGAGAAATGAGAAAACAAAGGTTGTTCATTAACTTGTTTGGTTCAAGGAAAATGTTTGCAAGCAAAGTTGTTTGTCTCTTAAATGGAATATTTTTTCTCATACACATGATATCGTTGTAATAGCATTTTCTTTTCCAAATTATATTCCTCTCTTATCAAAATCTTCCATTGAAAGCAATCAAGGTGGGATGCGGCAATGTTGATAAAGAGGTTATTATAGCAACTCAAATAGAAGATACAAAACAATCTATTTCAAAAACTAGGAACATTTTCTATCTGTATTTGCAATATGATTCATTATTCCACAATTTCTCCCCACCTTTCCTCTGTTGCTACCTCTTTACTGTTCTGTTCTGGGAAACTTTGACCTTGCTAGGGAATAGTGACACAACATCATACAATTAATCTCATAGACCGCGAGGAGCGCCTTTTCTAGGAAAATACAACTAAGCTGCACAAACACCAAGGGAACTCTTCAACTAATACGTGTTCTTTTTACATATTTTATCAGTTTAATGATAATGACATTCAAATATCACAATTACAGCCAACACTTTAAAAAAATTGATTCCTAGGCCAAAAATGAGCAACCAGCTCTGGCCCCCTTCCTCAACAGTAGCTGTTAATGCCAAAATATGATCTTCATCCATTTTAGTGACATAATATAAAACCGATGCAGATTACACATTTTTCATGAAATTTTCATCTGCACTATTAGTTTCACCGATAGCAGACTGCAAAATGTTGTTAAGCGACAAGGCAGAAGACTCGGCAAAGCTCTCAGCATGTTAGAAAGCCATCAAATTTTATTCAGTTCATTTACTGCTACAGTCCAGTAACCTGATAGTAAGCGTGTGCTATCTTTATTGTGTATTTATTTAAAGGTTGAACATTCCATTCCCTGGACTTGACATCCAACAACGTTAATCTGGATTGCTAATATGCCCAGCCATATTCTATTTTGGGGTTCATCATTTCCTTAAAAAATATTTTTGTATCTTGGCCCTGTGAAATATGTCATAGTTAAACATTGCAAACTAAGGCTTGGTTTGGATAATGGCTCATTTGTGTTCAGAATTAAATCACCAACTAACTGGTTGTCATCTCCTATGAGACTTCAGGGAAATATGTCTTCTCCTCCTCCTTTTCTTCTACTTGTGTCTACTGAAACAAAATCTGAGGTCTGAGTGCTAGCAAACATGAGAGACCTTGCTTTGATRGTCCAGCTTCTGGCTGAAGTTCTATCTTGCTTCCACAATTAATTTACCATGTAGATTAATATTTTTTGAGCTGTTGGACAGAAACATGTACAATTGTTTCTAGATTAGCATGAGATAGAATATGTTTTAGGTCTTCTAATGGAAGTTTGACCATGCGAAGCTCACTGTTTCATGCCAGGTTATTCTGTGCTATATTACATTCATTATAGTGTGATAGATTATGTTAGATATTACTTAATCATGGGTAGGTTGCAGCAAGTCTACACAGTGCATAGAGAGGGTAGAGGGTATGTTGAATTCATCTGAATGTTTCAGTCCTGAACCATAGAGATATGGTGCCAGCACTGATTTTTCTTTTAAAACCAACTGTAAGTAAGCTGAAACAGAACAATGAACTGTAACAAGGCCACTGCTCTTCTGCCTTCTAGATTTTTCCTCTAGAAATAAAATATGGACTACATGAGACTTGGCAAATACCCAAGGAAGTGAGTTCTCAAATGCTAATGTGTTCCCTTGTGTAGTCCCAGTCAAAGGTCATGTGGAAACATCAGCTTTAGGAAGTAGACAGACTGGCAGCCAAAGCTACAATAGGAAGCAGACCAAACCAATAACCTACAGCATCCACAGAACACTCTTCTTGTCCTGCAGAAGGGACCCTCACTTATCACACAGGCTGATARGAGAAACTATGCTAACTTTAATGTTTTCTCATGGAAGTTCACATTATGGGGATGACAAAAGCAAAGGGTACATTTTTTATAGGGGAGAAAGAGAGAATGAGAGTGAGTGAGCAAGAAAGAGAGAGATCTGTCTTTATTAATTCCAATATGAACAAGTGCTTTGCCTGAGTTGTATTTAGGAATAAAGACTTGAAAGGAATATGAGAGAGTCTCTAGGAAAGTGGAGACATAAGAATGCATAAAAATGAGAGAGAGCATATGTCACAAAATAGCCAAATTATGACTATCTGTAGCTACTACCTTGTTAGCATTGATTGTGGCATATTTGAGGGCCTGAGAGAATCAATGCATATGGTAAACAATCACCTCCAAACTGAAATGTCAGAGGTGCAATACAGAATAATAAATATAGAATCTAGACAAAACYAATGACAAAACAAGTTAAACAAATTAAAACAGAGAAGGCACAAAGGGTGAGAGGCTAACAATTGAGTTAGCTGGAATCTCAGTGGGGGTAAAATATCTATCCATCTGCACAGCTTTTGTTGATTGGTGACTATGCTAGCTGACAGCTGAGTGCTGTGTGATTTCCTCCAGCTTCGAGAATGGTGTATTTATTTCTATGCTGTAAGACATAGGAGCCAGGAATGCAGGCAACTGTGAGGGAAACCATTCACATGCTTCATAATTTCCCAGCCATTYACTCTCCATCCCCAGAGGCAGAAAGCTGTATCCTCTGCTTATTTCATTAGGTTTAGGTATCTTGGGTCAGAGATGCTTCTTCTCAAACACAAGGCAAACAAACCAAAAATTCCAAAGGTCTTTTCAAGATGTATTATTTTTACCTGCCCTCCATTTTCATTCTATCTATCTATCTATCTATCTATCTATCTATCTATCTATCTATCNNNATCTATCTATCTATCTATCTATCTATCTATCTATCTATCTATCTATCTATCTATCTATCTATCTATCTATCTAATCTACACATATACCTACTTATTTGTTTGTTTATCTGTTTGTTTGTTCTTATGGCACTGGAAGTCCTAAGAGATCATTCTTTCAATTTGCCTTTATTTTGTGAGCCTTCTTGGTTTTGCWATTGGAATTGATTTGTGCATCTTTTTTTGCAGCCAAATGAGTCAGCAGAGATGGGATGTTGATGGATCTCATTGGACTTGGGTCAACATTGTTCTCAAAATAAAAGGAGCCAGTCTGGCCTGCTTTAATGGGCCACTCCATCACAGTGAAAGCTGTGCTTCCAGGCTGCAGTCATTGTGTTTTGCCCTGATCCTAAAAAAAATATGATTAGGTAATTCTRCGTTTGGGCAGAATCTCATCTTTGCATTGTTTCTTTTATCCCTGAGAGTTCCTTTTATCCTGGGAGYTACACAGTGTTCACTGCTTTTTCTGTCTTGGACATTTCATTTTCAAATCAAACATATTAGACCTCTCTCCCTTTATTCTCTTTCCCTGAAATTGATCTGTTGGAGATTTTAAAATAAGTTTTGCATAAAATAATTTGTGCTATACTGGCAAAGTTTCTATCTGAGCTCTAAGTTCATAAATAATAAAGGCTACCTAGAATTTCGCTCCTCACAGTAATATTTGTATCTAACAGTGATCTTTCTTTCACAAGGAAAATAGAGTTTATATTTAATAGTAGGATTTTAGACACAATTACAGTCAAGGTTACTGATTTGTTTTTAAATTGGAGTGCCTTAACAACATTACAAGGGAACATCTATCCTGACTGACTTGATATTGTATGGACTTTCTTCTTGAACAGAAAAACCTAGGAACTGACATTACTTACCAATACTAGCTGAACAAAATATTTAATACCAAATTTACATAGCAAATCTATTCTGACCTTTTAACTTGGTATATACTTAGGAAGTTCATAAAAAATGGGGTTTTGAAATCAGTCAGATGTGTGTCTGGAATTGCCTGTAATTTCTAACTACCTAATTTCTATAGACACTACTTTCTTATGAATTCACTCATTGGCATCTGTGAATACTAGCTATATACTGGAGTTGATCTAATAAGAAATAATAGGGCAAAATTTGTCCCTGATTTTATCTGAAATGATCAATGACATTATGTTGTGCCAAGCTGTCTCCATGTCAACCTCCTTTTATTGGATATTGTAGTGTGGCAGAATTATTGTTCAACCCCAACTTGAAGGTCAAGGATGTGATTCTTAATGCACTCTGCTTGGGGACAGTGATGCGCTATGCCAATTGGAAAGGACAATATAGAAAACGACAGGCCTCAAGATCTAATATTGTAAAGCAGACTGCAGTGATTCATGATCATTGCCTATGGTTGAAGGAATGAACCTGCAGAAATGGTTGGAGTCAAATACTACTTTTGACACTCTCTTGCTTGCTGGAATTCTGTTGCTTGAATCCTGAATTAAAATTTTTTGAGATTGATTAAATAAGTGAATGAGTTCCTTTCCTCACTGAAAAATGTTCTGAAACTCAAGATGGTAAAAACACAACCGCTGTGTACCCTGGGGAAGTGACGCTACATAAATACCATGGATTTTTGCTTATGTTATCAGMAAACACAGGCTCTTTTGTCCTGGATTATATTTTTAAAGACATTTATATAATTTGCTTTAGAAATTAGGGTTTGTGTCTCATTCCAGAAAAAGCAGATTGTAGATTGCCTTGAAGCTGGAGATAATGTTTTTCTCTAGGGCAAAGGGCATGCAGTGTTTGCTGTCTAGTACAATAAAGATAATGTTTCTGTCTGGAGCTCATGGTTGACTTGCTTAATGTCCATTATAAAATATTTGGCTTTCCTAAGCTAAGGATGCAGCTAAGTTGCAAGCCATGATGTGCAGAAGAGTTGTATGCTTTTCTTTGCTTCTCTCCTGAAAACTCTGGCTCAGAGATCCTGCATAAGAAATCTGCAAACTATTTGTATCATTGATGTTAGGAAAAGTCTTTCAACATGACTTATTTTATTTTTAATTATGTATACCTGTCGAAAGGGTGCACATAATGGCAGGTRCCCACTGAGGCTAGAAGAGGTTTTGATCATCTCTGCCTAGAGTTATACGTAACATGGAACTGGAAAGTGAACTTGAATCCTTTGAAGGARCTGGACATATTTTTAGCAACTGAGYCACATCTCCARCCTAATCACTTGAAAGAGCAATATGAATTTTTAGCAGCTGAGCTACCTCCCCAGCACTAAGCATTTTTCTCTGTGACTGAAGAACAGCATGACTTCTTCTAGTCTTCATGTAGCCACAGAATAGACACTTGTTTGCTTGTGTCTGGAGCAATCACACAGCTCCTTCACAGTTTTTGTTATCTGCTGCAAGAACCGTACAGGAT
>BDUI01000877.1:60088-79923 GCA_002335545.1 Apodemus speciosus
AGAGAGAGAGAGAGAGAGAGAGAGAGAGAGAGAGAGAGACTGAGAGACTCAGTGGACCAGAGCAGAGAGGAAGACATAGATTTCCAGATGGCTTCAGATGTATTTCTGGTATTTTGGAGAGGTTAGAAATATTGGGATAAGACTTAATCAGTGTAAACTGGCATTATGTAATTGGGAGTTTTATATACATAAAGCTATTTGGTTAACTATTGAAGTTTAAGAGTCATGCTTTGCCAGATACTTGGAAGGAGTGGTGCAGAGATCTGGAGGGGCGGTACTCTTTTTAAATAATTACCCCTACAACATCTAATACTTTTCAAACAATTTCACTAACTGAGGACCATGCATTCAAACACATGAACTTATTGGGACCATTCTCATTCAGACCGCCACACAGGTTCTTACTGAATTGCTCAGACTGGCCTTGAGTTCTTGGGATCAAGTGCTCCTTACATCACAGCTTCCCAACTACCTGGAGCTACAAGCAACTTCCCTGACTTCTGAAAGAATATACAGTTGGAATGGACATACTTGGGTATCAGAATAATTGACACACTAACACTAACTTGCTGACTTGTGAGTGAGACATTTTAGTAATAAAGTTCAAATAAGAGTCTTTTAACTATCCTTTCTTCCCCTGAAACAAGTCACAAGTGATATCATATGCTTGGGAGAAGTGAATAAAGTAACGCCATCAAAGACGTGAATCATAGGGTATAACAGTTCCTGTCACCTTCCTGCTTAAGTTGYTCATTTAGACTGAGCAGGATGATGGCTTGATGGCTTGCATATTACTTTGGGTTGACTCAGATGGTGAGTAAGTTGTAGCTGCTTTTTAAATGTGGCTCCATCACTGAAGCCCACTATTATGCAGCTCCGGCTATCACAGCTATTGACATGAAGATGCTCTTTCTTCAAATCACTTGACAAGGATGAGCATATTGCATCCTCCCGGCAGCAGCAGCAGCAGCAGCAGCAGCAGCAGCAGCAGCAGCAGCAGCAGCAGCAGCAGCAGCAGCAGCAGCAGCAGCAAAGCTTTAGCCTCTTCCCTCTGAGTCAGGAGGAGTCTGCTACTTTGTATCATCCATCACTTGCTTGTCTTTCCAACCCACAGAGCATCACTTGGCTTCATTGTGTGGATAGCAGTGAATAGATTTGCCTAGATGAKGCTGTGTGTCAAGAACTGTAGATGCTTCAGAGGGACACAGAAGATGAAAGAGGCATTCTAAGAAAATTCAGGTCTTGTCATTTTGGTTAAGTTGGTAGGAGCCCAGGGACATGTTAGAATATCCCATCAAAATGGCAAGTTGGTATACCTTAGTTGCTAATATGTGGACTTATTTGTATTTTATAGGCAAAATAAATATGCCACATTTGTATCACTCTGTTTCTACCTTTTCCAATCACACTTGATTTGAGTTGGTCCTGAAGCAAGTGAAAGTCTATGCCACAGGCCCAGGTTGCAGAACAAGCTTTTCCCCACATGAGACATGTGAGCAACAGAGTCCATGTTGTTAAAGTGTCTAGTGTCAGATGGAGCATGTCCATGGATCTTGTGGTAAGTGCTGCAAGAACTAGTCCAAACCTCTAGGACTTTAGGGCAAAGTTAACCCACACTAGTCATATTTTCCTTTTGAAAAGTAGTATGTTTGCTCCTGAGCTGTAGTTGAGGCAAAATGCCTGCTCCAGATCAAGCAGGGTGGATGCTTTGAATATGTGACCATTATGTTATTTCCATAGTCAGAATCAGTAGGTTCAGGAACCAAGTTTTTGTTTTGTTTTGTTTTTGTTTTTGTTTGTTTTTGGCCCTTGTCATCATTTCACTATTAAATAACTACCTTATGAATTTTGGGGATGGGTGTTGAAAGGGGATTGTTTAAAATAATAGAAAATTGGGACTTACAGGTCTGGAGGCCAGAAGTTTTATTAGAGCCACTTGAAGAGTCATTCTGTTCCTTTCCCATCATTCCTAGTGTGATGGCAATTCTTGGTTGTCTACATTTAAAATTAACTAAAACCCCCAAAGGGAGGGGCACACCTGTGAGGTGTTCATTTGAAATTTACTTCTAAATCCATATCTTTGAGGTAAGAAGACACACCTTTCATTCTAATCTTGAGACAGGAACACACACACACACACATGCACACACACACACACACACACACACACACACCCTTTAATCAAGATCTTTTGCACTGGGAAAAACCCATCTCTAACATAAGCTACACCTTCTGCAGGAGGTCTATATAGGACATAGAAGAAGGGAGCTTTTTTTCTTTGCCTGCTGGCTCTAACCTTCCTAGCTAGCAAGTCCATTCCTCCAATGCCATTAGAGCTATTTCTTCATTATTCTGCTGTGTACTGAAGACCAGTTAAGATATTCGGCCTCATGGGACTGAACAATTATTGGATTTTTGGACCTTCCTTTCACAGGCAGCCATTGTTGGGATTGGTTGGACCATAGCCTGTAAGCCATCCTAATCCCTTTTGTATATGTATATGTATATGTGTATGTGTATGTGTATGTGTATGTGTATGTGTATGTGTATGTGTATGTGTATGTGTATGTGTGTGTGTGTGTGTGTATGTGTATGTGTATGTGTATGTGTATGTGTGCGTGTGCGTGTGCGTGTGCGTATGCGTATGTGTATGTGTATATGTATATATATTCATTCTATCAGTTCCTCTAGAGAACCCTCACTAATACAGTCACCAAGCAGAGTGCACAGGAAGTGACCAGCAGGGAGCTGGGAGTTCAGGAGTCTCAGACTCTGCTCCCACACTCTTGGAAGACTTCACTGGGAAGAATGTTCAAATTGAACGTGCATGATGTTACTTTGGTTATATGGAAGTTTAAATTTGGTAGAATGGTCACAATACTGCTGAACACCTGATATAGTAGGCTCTTTTTTGTTAATTGTAAGAGAAGGAAGGAGGGAGAAGCCAAGTTTTGTCCTGCTTCTGCTGTGTGGAGGTTTGTGTGTGCTCCCCCCCCCCCCTTGGTCTTGGATCTGAATCCTTGGTCTCCAGTTGGTGGTGCTGTTTGGGGTGACTAGGAGTTGTGGCCCTGTTGGAGGAGAAATGTCACTGGAAGTAGGCTTTGCAAGTTTAAAGGTCACTTTAAACTTTTTTTAGTGACACTTTTTTTGTGTCACTTTAAATTTGGTTTATGTTTCCTGCTTGAGATGTGAGTCCTCAGTTCTCAGTGTCCATTTCTAGTCTCCATGTCCCACCTGCTGTTGCGGTGTCCTGTAAATCCAGACAACCCTTTCTTCTGTAAGTTACCTTGGTTATGGTGATTGCAGCAGTAGAAAGAAAACTAATTCAGGGAGATTTTGGCAGTTTCTATGTACCTACACAGGCAAGCCAGTTCCAGCAGGTGCAGGATCAGAGTGTGTCCCGTATTCACAAGCCCTGGTAGGGGTATATTTCTCTGCTAATTAAGGTCAAAGTCTACCATTGTCTGGATGGCCTTCTAGTGCAAAATGATGGACTCCTATAGGCATATGCTTTACACAATCTAYTTTATTTACTTATTTTTTATTTTTTTAAGATTTATTTATTATATGTAAGTACACTGTAGCTGTCTTCAGACATCCCAGAAGAGGGTGTCAGATCTCATTACGGATGGTTGTGAGCCACCATGTGTTTGCTGGGATTTGAACTCAGGACCTTTGAAAGAGGTGTCAGTACTCTTAACCGCTGAGCTATCTCTCTAGCCCCCACAATCTAATAAAGGTTCAACCTTTCCTCTAGCCCACCACTCATCAGAGGTAGTGGAAAAGAAAGGTTATTAGGATATGGGGAAGTGGACCTTTTTAGAAATAATTTTGGGGGTGATTCCAGTCTTTGTTGTTCTCAGTCTAGTCCATTGTCAAACACCAAACATGAATCAGCAGCTGCAGTCCAGTCCACTGGACAGATACCACACATGAATCAGCAAGGACAGTTCAATCCAAAAGAAACTGAGAGGCTCACCAATCAGTCAACTGGCAAAAGGCAGCAGAAATCTTGTGACAAGTTCTTTGGTAAGTTTCTATGACGTCACCACAATCAAAACTCAGCAACATGTAAGGCAAACCAACATATGCATGTCGGCAGTGGAGAATAGTGAGGTGGAGCAAAGCAACCAATGCTCAAGCTCCCACTGTCTGTGGGGTCATGTTTATATTCTTTCCAAACACCATGCATCCCTTAATGTGTTTGCCTAGCAAAACATTCTTTCGACTGTGTCTGCGCCAGCAAAACATTCTTTCATCTGTCAGTACCAGCAAAACATCATTATAACCCGAGTCTCTAAAGAAACCAGAAATTTCCACTTTAGGTTCCCTTTGTCAGTGATGCTTCCTTTTCTCAACTTGAAGGATCCCAAACCCCATGCCCTATAACAGTAGAATGTCACATAGCCTTGGTTAGATTTCAGGTTCAGCTTCTTTTCTTCAGATAAGAAGCCATTCAGCTAGCACCTGAGATTCCTGGAATGCTTTCCCATGCTAATAAGGTATCTTAGCCGTCAGCCAGTGACTTTTGCCCACCCTGGATATTCCTACCCAGAACCCCAAAACTATATAATCCTTGTTTCATCCAAGTACAGTTGGCCTGTCTCTCCAAAGCTGGTCCCAGTGTGTCATACTCACAGGACGTCAGAAACCCTGTTTGTTGACTCTGTTCCCGTTGTCCTCCTGGGACAATGATCCCTGGGAGAAGGGAGACGCACAGGGGTAGTGACAGGGGTAGGTGGTATTGGACTCCTTGTCTTAGTGTGAATAAGAGACCCTGGCTGGCTGCAAAATAGTCATAGTTGCAATGACAGCAGAAGCTACTCAGTCAGCTTCAGTGGTAGCCATGTGGTCCCTATACCACACCCTCTTTTGCTTCTCTAGTACCAAGGAATGGCATTTTAGAGTTTATTGCTATCTCGTCACTTCTGCAGCTCTTCCAACACTTTTTGCAGTCAATTTGCTATATTAAATTTCTGCTGTTTGACTACTTAGGAGTGATTTTAATTTTCAAAAGCGAATAGTAAGCATTCAGCTAGACTATATTTTTTTTCTCTCTCTCTCATGTAGGTGGACCTGAGTTCTAGATGACAGACTGCAGCATTTGGAGTAAGGACCTTAAGAGTACTGGTCCTCTATCTTCTCCATCTCTCCGTTATCCATCTTAGGGGACAGTGGACGAACAGCATGAAACCCTGAATCACCATGTGGAGCAAAGCATCCACCTGCTTCAGCCTACAGAATGCTTTGATTAAACGGATGTGTAATCATTCCCAGCAAGGATTGATTTATCTTACCTGTAGTCGAAGAGAAGAAATCTCTTAAGTTTTAAATGGTGCCAATTTCCAAAAAAAAAAAAAAAAAAAAGGGAGATAAACTTATGTATGTATTATAAACAGGACAGACCCATACATGATATAGTAACTTCCATGATGATTCATATAGATTTTAGAAGGTACCAATGTAAACACCTAGGGATGCAGGAGTAATCTAAGTTGAGAGAAGAGAGCATGAAAACTTCTTTAGAGATTTAAACAACCGTTTTTATAATGTCTATTTTATAGGGAAACATGCACAATGTAGAATATAGCATTTTCTTAAGGAGTTTGAGGCTAGCCTAGACTCCATGAGATCATGTTCAATATATACAAAGAACTTGAGAAGTTAGACTCCTGAGAAACAAATAATCCTACTAAAAAATGGGGAGTAGAGCAAAACAGAGAATCCTCAACTAAGGAATATCAAATGGCAGAGACGCACCTAAAGAAATGTTTGACATCCTTAGTCATCAGGGAAATGCAAATCAAAACAATCCTGAGATTCCACCTCACACCAGTCAGATGGCTAAGATAAAAAACTCAGGTGAAAGCCGATGCTGGAGAAACACTTCTCCACTGTTGGTGGGATTGCAAGATGGTATGGCCACTCTGGAAATCAGTCTGGTAGTTCCTTAGAAAATTGGACATAGTACTATGTGAGGACCCAGCTATACCACTCCTGGGAATATACCCAGAAGATGCTCCAACATGTCATAAGAACACATGCTCCACTATGTTCAAAGCAGTCTAATTTATAATAGCCAGAAGCCGGAAAAAACTCAGATGTCCCTCAACAGAGGAATGGATACAGAAAATGTGGTACATTTACACAATGGAGTACTACTCAGCTATTAAAAACAATGAATTCATGACATTCTTAGGCAAACGGATGGAACTAGAAAGTATCATCCTGAGTGAGGTAACCCAGTCACAAAAGAACACACTGAAATGTACTTACCGATAAGAGGATATTAGACCAAAATGTGGATGCTTCAGTCCATAGAAGAGTCCTTCTTAGAAGAGAAAAGTGTGGAGTAGAGACTGAAGGAAGAACCATCCGGAGACTGTTCCACCTGGGGATCCATCCCATATACAGTCACCAAACCCAGAGACTATTGTGGATGCCAAGAAGTGCTTGTTGTCAGGAGCCTGATATAGCTGTCTCCTGAGAGGCTCTGCCAGAGCCTGACAATAAAAAGGTGGATACTCACAGCCAATGCTGGACTGAGCAGGGGGTCCCCAATGGAGAAATTAGAGAAAGAACGGAAGGAACTGAAGGGGTTTGCAACCCCACCGGAAGAACAACAATATCAACCAACCAGGTTCCCCCAGAGCTCCCAGGACTAAACCACCAACCAAAAAGTACACATGGAGGGACCCATGGCTCTAGCTGCATATGTAGTAGAGGATGGCCTTGTTGGGTATCATGGGAGGAGAGGCCCTTGGTCCTGTGAAGGCTCAATGCTCCAGTGTAGTGGAATGCCAGGGCAGGGAGGCAGGAGTGGGTTGGTGGGTGAGGGAGCCCCCTCATAGAAGTAGGGGGATGGGGGATGGGGGTTGGGGGATGGGATAGGTAGTTTCCAGAGGGGAAACCAGGAAAGGGGATAACATTCGAAATGTAAATAAATAAAATATCCAATAAAAAAGCCACTCTCCCCTAAAGACACCCATTAACTTAAGATTACCTTTAAATGCCTTTTCAATTTAAGAAAATGCAGCTGTTCGTTTAAGGTAAAGTAAATTTCTTGATTTTATCTGTTTGTTTTTTGAGACATAGTCTCACTATGTAGCCCAGCCTGCCCACAGATTTACCATCTGCTTGCCACAGTTTCCCAAATGTTGCATTTCAGGTGTGTATGGATGTTCGGATGTTCGGAAAATAAAATGCTGGAATTAAAACGTTGTATGGTTACCTGGGTGTGGTGGTGCAACCTGAGAGCCGAGGCAGCAAGTCTCCAGGTTAACGCCAGACTGAAGTACGTAGAGAAATTCTGCTTCAAACAAAATCCCATTAAAAGTAAAAGTCCAGAGTCTGGGAGTGTAACTGTAACTCAGTTTATGTGCTTAGCATGAGAAAGACCCTATGTTCCATCCTTATCATCCTCTTCCAAAAACCAATTTAAATATGTCATTAGGTATAATCATAATATGAAGAGTGGAGTCTGCTTATTATCCTGACTGCAGTAAGTTCAGGCACAACTTTCAGAAGGCTTAAAAACAGGATGCCAGTCACCAACTGTGGTTTAAAATGTTTGTTATTTGTACAAGGAATACAAGTAACCTTTAATCTGTGCTGTCATATGCCCTATTCTCGCTCCCGTTAGAAAAGAAGCCTAAAAGAGTATGCAATCCTCAATTCACACACCCAGTACTCAGGGAATCAACTCTGACTTTAGCAGATCAGTAACCTACCTGCTCTCATCCTCCTTTAGCCCAGCCCTTCTTCCTCCCAGCCAATGGGAAGCACCGTACCATCCGCAGTCACTCCAGGGACCCACCTTTCATTGCTCCAGACAGAGGCGGAGGCGGAGCTTTCGGCCTCCGTAGGCTCGACCGCGCGCGTGCGCACTCCCTCAGCGTCCAGGGGACGCTTAGGGATCCGTTTCCTTCCCCCTTTTCCTGGATCGCGCGACTCCCCCAAACCCTTCTCACCCTGTTGTCGCTGAGGAGCACCTCGCAGTCCCTCACGAGGCGCCGCTCGGGCCTGGACGCGGCGGTACCCGGATGTGGAGCCGCTCTCGCCCGGCGGGGACTCGGTGGCGGGGCGGAGCGCGGCGGCGTGCGCGGGGGCTGAGGGAAGCGGGCCCCGGGGCCCCGGCGCCGGCCGCTCGCCGGCCGCTAGCGCCGCTGCCCGTCTCGGAGCCGGCTCCCGGGCGTCCAGGCCCGAGTGAGCGGCCGGGGACCGCTGAGGGCCTGCGGCTCGCCTGGCCTCCCGCTGCGCTCGCCGCCGCGCCCGGGCGAGCCTCCCCCGGCCCTCCGTGCTCCCGGCCGGGGGAGAGCGAGGTTTGCTGGCGGCCGTCGCTGTAGCCCGGCCGGGGTGTCCGGGGCAAGCGGCAGAGCCCCCGCCCACGGCCGCTCGCCCTTGGCCTGCAATCCGCCGCCTGCGAGCCTCCGCGGGTGGGTCTCCAATCGGAGCGGGGGCCGCGACGGCCACGGCCCGGCCGGGGCGAAAGGCTCCTCGGGGACCGCGCCGCCGCCGCCCCGGTGAGTCGGCCCCACGGCYCGCGGGGGTCGCTGCCTCCCCCGCCGGCGTCCAGAGTGCGGCCTGGTCCCAGCTCTCTCACGGCTCCCCCGCCCGCGGCGGCGCCCACCGTCCGGGCCCCAATGAGTAACTCCCGCAACAACCGAGTGATGGTGGAGGGGGTTGGCGCCCGCGTAGTGCGCGGCCCGGACTGGAAGTGGGGCAAACAGGACGGCGGCGAGGGCCATGTAGGCACTGTGCGGAGCTTCGAGAGCCCGGAGGAGGTCGTGGTGGTGTGGGACAACGGCACGGCCGCCAACTATCGTTGCTCCGGGGCCTACGACCTGCGCATCCTGGACAGCGCGCCCACTGGTAAGCAGGGCCAGCGGGCCTGGGGGTACACGCGTGGGAGGAAGGGGCGAGGGCAGCCATGGGATGGTTGCCCTGCAGTGCTGTGCCCGGTTACGAGGAGTTTGAGGTTCCAAACCCCGTAATCAACTTGCAGAATAGGACATCCTCCCCAATCCACAGAATGTCCATTACCAGGATGCTTTCAAGTTTCCTAGATGAAAACATTGCAGACAACAGATTTCCTCCTGTTCTAGGGCAGGGACCGGAGACGCTGTCTAATAAGCACTGACATTAATCAGCTACCAAGTGATAACTGTCTAATGGGAGGCTTGCCTTGCCATATGGTGTGGAGTTGCTCGGGGATCCGCCTCTTGGTGCCTTAGCTTTGTTGAGCTAGCCTTTTTTCTTCCTGCCTGTGACACAGAATGACTTAAGAGTTTAGTTGGTAAATACTATTTGAGACTTGAAAATGTATTTCACCGAAATTGTTTAATTATATATCTTTGTAGTAATGGGGGGCATTGTGAGCTGTTGAGTATGTGTGTTTGTGTGTGTGTGTGTGTGTATGTATGTATACACGTGCACATGTGTGTGACTTTTTCCAAGAGAAGGACAGACATAGGAAACACTGTTCTTTTTCCCTGGTTAGCATCCTGTCCCAATAACATATTAAAATTCTACATATTTATCCTGAGAGTTAGTGATATTCTTGGCTTACTCCATTATAGGCGTCTGTGAGTTATTGATACTATGGTTTTTATATGACAAACATGAGTTGCTCTCACAGAATAAAAACAACTTATTTCAATCTACTTTCACTTTTACTATCCTTGATAAGCATTCATTTTAAAAGTTCATATTGAACTTATATTACGTTTCATAATTTCTAAATAAAATGCTACTATGATAATCAATTGGGCAAAGCCTAAATCTTGAACTGGATAGTTACTGCTACTAGCAGAAAGAAAGTTACCATGAGCTAACTCAGTTTTGAACTAGCAATTTATAAAATTTTGTTTCATTTTTTAAAGAGACGGTCTTGCACTACTGTGTTGTTGAGGCTGGCTCTGCACTCCTAATCCTGCTGCTACAACCATTTCAAATGCTGGGTTACAGACATGGGTCACCAGACCCAGCTGGAAATCGTGTTTGTCTTAGCTAGTTTTTATGCACTGAAAGGATGTGTGTGCATAACTCAAAAGGGCAGCTACTGTTACCTGTTTCTTGTATATTTTTACAGTTTCAGGCACAGATGCAAATGTACTGAAAATACACATCTCTTTCTAAATACTAGTAGCAATAAACTGTATTTAGTTTTCTACACTTGTATGTGTGCCTGCGTATGTATGTCTGTGTGCATATGGGGGTGAGTGTACATCTGGGTGTGCAAGTGTGTGGAGTGAGTATCAGGTATACATCTGGGTATGCAAGTATGTGGAGGTCAGATGTGTGGTGTCTGCTTTGCTTTTTGACGCAGGCTCACTCACGGAAACTGGAGCTCACTGACTGACTGTACCTTGGGGGGGTCTTCGTGTTTCTGTACCCCCAGCACTGGGATTACAGGCACATGTGGGAGTCCTGCCTGGCAATTTTTAGCACAGATACTGAGGATTGCATTGGACTGAGCCATCTCCCCAGCCACCTTCTGCACTTTACTTACTTCATCTCGTAATTCATATTGGTGATCATTCCATGTTTGTTCCCCTGTGTAGGTTTACTTTATTCTTTATAGGTGACTGGATGCAGAGATGTACTTTCCCAGTAGTTTATTGATAGGTGATTATATATTAGGTCTTCTTACAATGATGAAGTAAATGAATCCTACAATACCCTTGTGCATATATGCTACTTCTGCAGAATTGGAATTGCCACACCTAAGTATGCACATATTTAATATTCTCATAGATATTGACTGATTGCCTGCAAAGATATTTGACCAGTTTATACTCCCAACAATTGTAAGTTTATTTATGCATACTTTAAAGTTTTGTTTTTATACTAGTTTAGTTTGGAGTCTGACCATAGTATCATTATTTGGAGGAATTTTTAGGATCAGTGATTGTAGGTTTTTGGAGAAATTTAAGTGTCTTTCTAGAGTAGAGGTATTTTTATTTCCGCTCCTTTATCATTTTCTATGTGGTGAGAACCTTTAAAATTTGTTTTTATAGCACATTGATATTTTAATCCCCTCCCATGCAGCAGAGTCAGAGCTTATTTCTTCTCCTATGTCATGATTTTTCAAGGACTGTCACCATTGGCTCATGTTCTGTAGTATGGAGTCCATATATTGTATTAATACACTTAGTATAAAGGCATGTGTTTTTAAGAAGTAACTATCAGAGCCTTTGTTTACTTCAGGATAAGCTAACATCTAATGGGAAGCAACTCTTGTTCATCTGATTCCTTTTGAAAATACTGTTTTGGTGCTGGGGATTGTGTGACAGCTACATTTTAGCTCTTAACCATTTAAAAACACTTCTGCATGCTGGTTAGGTAGTCTTCTCGTAGAATGCTTGTTGGAATGTATAGAAGTTTCTGTGGTTTAATTTTCATCCATTAAATGTTTTATGAAGTATTAAACAAACATAAGCTTTTAGCTCTGGTTTTATCCCTAAACTTTATAATGCTGCTTTTGTTTTTGTTTCAAAATATTGAATGAATGATGTCCATTGACATTTTGCTATACTCTGTAAGATTTATTCTGTTGTTATATTCTGTACTTCATAGTTATATACATAATAGTGGATATGGTAAAATTTTGCTTTCACCTTGAAGTAATTTTGGCTTACAAAAATATCGTAAACTAGTAAGATTTTTCTTGGTTTCACTTTTCTCTTTTAGAGTTCTCCTTTAACATTGGGCCATGTTCTCATTCAGAGGTACCAGCCACAAATCATGTAGACTGTCCCTCAAACTGAGTTGTCTAATGTTTCCTCATGGTTAAATATGGGTTGGGTTTTGTGGCAACACTCTGAAACCATGGCGGCCTTTTCAGTGCCCTGCATCAGGAGATGTATAACCCATGGTCTCGATACTGTCAGTTTAGCCCCTCTTCACCTCTTAGGACTTTTATATTATCAGTGCAAAATAAAAAAAAATCAATATGAAAGATTTGAAAAAGATTTTTCATATTATTGTGCCACCTTTGGCCACATGAAGTCTACAAAGATGTCTTTCCTAGGGCTGTTCAAGAATGAATTACTGCCCTAAGAGACTTTGTCACTGAACAGTTTTGAGTAAAAATGTTCACAGCAGTGTTGGTTATATGTAAAAGCAAAAGTTAGAAAAAAACTTTGAAATATATAAATAGAATTAATAATAGTAATAGTGGTAGTAATAAATGAGAACTGTGCATATGTGAACAGTGACATACTAAAAGTGCAGGAGAGATAGTCAGGGAACAAAGTTGTAAAATGTTGGAGTTGAGGATGTAAATTAGTGGAGGGGGGGCGTTTGTTAGCAGCCCTGGGTTTGATCATCTTGAAGGAAAAAAAAGGCCCTCTGATATGTTAAAATACAAAGTACTACTATGAATTAGAGTATTTTCAAAATTATGTTGTACGTGTGTGTGTGTGTGTGTGTGTGTGTGTGTGAAGTTGTGTGCTCTGTAGTAGGTGTGGCAGTTCTCTCTTTCTACTATGTGGGTTCTAGGAATCATATCGGCAGATTAGATTGTCAGGCTTTTAGACAAGGCATCTTTATCTTTCATCTTTCCAGCTCTGTTGCAGTGTGCAGAATTTATGTTCTAGGCTAGTCAAACTTAAGGAAGAGGAACATTTGGTAGAAATTTGTATAATGTAACTTGGGTCTTAGAGATACATTTGGGTAATTTGAAGTCACCATGAAGATTGTGGAAATACATGGGTTATTAGTTTGGGGTTGTGAAGTTTATGATCAGGTAGGTATAGTCGATTTTGTATCTTGTAAGTACTAGTTTTAGACGATTTTGGGAGAAGTATATTTTTACTTAAGATTTGTCTTGTCATCATTTGAATGTAGTACTGTATCATTACCAAGGAGCATGGAGAACATGAATTAGGATTTCCTAGAGTTGCCTTTCTTATTCTTGGTATGTGTAAAAAAGGTGATGGTTAGGAAAGTCGGATGCATTCAAACTCCTCCATTCATTGTTAGTCCAGGATGATTCGGGTGTGTGTGTGTGTGTGTGTGTGTGTGTGTGTGTGTGTGTGTGTGTNGTCCAGGATGATTCGGGTGTGTGTGTGTGTGTGTGTGTGTGTGTGTGTGTGTGTGTGTGTGTATGTGTATGTATTTTTGAGTCTTGTTCTACAATGTTCTAAGAATTTTCTCAGGTTCCATGTGGAAGACCCCACAGGTGTTTGTAATCAGGTGTGGGTTTTAAAGCTGCTAACCTAGGATTAAAAGAAAGAAATCTTTAGGTTTTTCTTTTCTGAGATTCTCTTCTGGTCCATTTCTAGAACTATAGTAGAAAAGTATATTGTCAAGTGGGCAGAGCCTTAGGAGAAAACAGAGGTTAGAGAAAAATAGCGAAGAAGATGCCAGACCAGGGGTGGGTGTGAAATACTATTGGATTGCTGCTTAGTAATAGTTATCATCAGCAAAGGAAGTTGATTCTCCTATAGATGTTGGCTATTTAAAACATGACTTTATATCTGTCTTCTAAAACAATGTTTTAAGTGAAAGTCCATCTAAATTTTGGGGGGGAGGATGTTGGGAGGCTAGGGGTGGAGCCCAGAGTCTTTAGTAATTTAAACATGTTCTCTTACTATGATTGTCCTTGTATTAGATTGTGCCTTAGATGGATGGAGGACCTAAGTCTGTTTAGTAGACCTTATATTACTATATCTTTCCCCTTTTTAAAAAGATTTATTTATTTATTATAAGTACACTGTATCTGCCTTCAAACACCCCAGAAGAGGGAATCAGATCTCATTTCAGATGGTTGTGAGCCACCTTGTGGTTGCTGGGATTTGAACTCAGGACCTATGGAAGTGCATTCAGTGCTCTTAATCTCTGAGCCATTGCTCCAGCCCTACATTAATATTTCTAAGTGGCAGAAAGCATATAGATCACACTGGGATCTTTTAGAATGCAGATTCCAACTCAGCATTTCTGATTCTGCAAGAACCAGTTTCCCCTTCTCTTTTCTATGTATGTCCCCTGCCCCTTTTCTGTGTATGTGTGTGCATGTGCCTATTTAACACAATTGTGGGTGACAGTAGAGATGAACATTTTCCCCCTTATTCCCTTCTCTGTTTATAGTATAGTAGTTTAGAAATGATTACCACCTAATTCTTTCACTGGGGGGGGGGATTGATTATAAGATTAAAAAAAATTAGAAATGAAATTTGTGGTATATTATAAATTGACCAGCACTCTTAAATTTTTATTTGTATTTCCTTTTATAATGATATTAGCTGGTTATTTAAAAATGCATTTCTGTGACAAGCATTTGTAGTTTTTTTTTTTTTTAAAGCTACACATAATTCTGTTGCACAGAGATAGCTACTTTGGTGCACTGTTAAAAAGTTTCACTGTTAAAGTTTCTTTTAGCACTTTTTTGGGGGGTGGGGTGCGAGACAGGGTTTCTCTGTGTAGCCCTGGCTGTCCTGGAACTCACTGTAGACCAGGCTGGCCTCAAACTCAGAAATCTGCCTGCCTCTGCCTCCCACATGCTGGGATTAAAGGCGTAACACTTTTTTTTAATGCTTGATATTTTATTGGGTAGTTAGTTGTCCCTTGATATCTTTAGAGGATTGGTTCTAGGATCCCTTACTGTTTCCAGAATCCAAGGGTGCTCAAGTCCCTTCATAAAATGGCATAATTTTGCATATAAATTATGAGTATCCTTCTGTTTAAGTCATGTCTGGATACCATGCCTAGCAATGTAAAGCTGTGCACATGGTAGTTATGCTGTGTTACTTAGGGAATAATGACAAGGGGAAAATTTGTGCATGTTCAGTACACTTGTGTTTTAGCTTTCCTGATATTTGAAAAATTTTTTGAAAATTATTGTATTTTATGTATGTAGGTGTTTTGTACATGTACATGTATGTCTGTGTATCACTTGCATGCCTGGTGCCCATGGTGGCCAGAAGACGGTGTTGGCTCCCGAGAACTGGTGTTCTGGATAGTTGTGTACTGCTATGTGGATGCCTAGGACTTGAACTCTGTAGACTAGGCAGGCCTTCCTGAGACTGAAGGTGTGCACCGTCACCACCTGGCAACATAATATAATTTTAAAAAAATCTTTTTAAGGAAAGGTTTATTCTTATTCAGTGTTTGAAGATACTCAATCCATCATGGTAGCAGAAATGTGACATGACTGGGCATATGACATTTGCGTTCAGGAAGCCGAGAGAGTTGAATATGTTTTCCTGAAAAAAAAAATTAAAACGCTCTTTTATGTATTATATCTTGATCATGTTTTCTCCCTTTTCAAGCTCCTCTCAGATCCTTCCCACCTTCCCACCCAACTTTATGATCTTTCTTTCTTTCAAAACAAAAACAAACATACAAAAAACCCTTCACAAAACCAGAAATTGAAACAAAAACCCAGTAAGACCAAAAATGCCCACACAAAAAGTCCACAAAACAAACTATGGAGTTTCCTCCCTGGGCATGGGGCCAGGCCTGGTGTATAGTTGCTATAACCAGTTACACTCCATTGGAGAAAACTTTTTTTTTTTTTCTTTTGCCAGTGGGTATCAGTTGCAAATAGTGTCTTGTCATTGACCAAGGGTCCCATGAACTTCCTCCCCCAAACATACAAACATCCCAAGGTACTGGCAAGGCTATTGGCTGCTCTCCACAGCTGATGGTAAGGCCCTATTGCTGAAGACGATGACTTATGTCATTGGACATGGAAAATTTGATCTGGTACCTAACTAGAAAAGTACCCGAATCCTACTGGAGGAGATAAGTAGGCATCAGTTTTATCCAGCTGCAAACCCCATGACTTATTACAGAGATCAAGATGAACCGGTGCAGTAGTGGCACAAAGGTTATGGGAGTCACCAACCACTGTCTAATTGGATTTAAGGCCTGCTCTACAGGATGGAACTCATACCTGACACTGACCAGATGGGTCACAGCCCTATTACTGTTATTTTGTTGAAGGAACATAGCAATCAATTCCCAATGACAAACTGCTATACCCATTGATAAGTGCCTCACTCAGTCTGTATCAAAGAAGCTTCTTCTTGCAGTAGATGGAAACTAGCAYAGAGATCCACAATTGGACAGTGTGCAGAGAGTGAGAGTCTTTTGAGCACTCAGTCAATTTAAATGGGATGTTTTTGTCAAATAGCTTGCTTTAAGGCTCAGGGATCAATGTGGAAGAGGAGACAGAAAGATTAGAGGTGATAGATTACTCCAAGGAAACAGTGTCTTCCAGGCAGAACAGGACTGATGCTCATATGAACTCAGAGAGAATGTCAGCTTGGACAGGGTTCGAGCCAGATGATGTCCCAGCACTGAGAGAGGGAAGTGGACATGGGGTCCCGCTGATAATCTTTCCTGATAGTTTTAATTCATGGATGATTGGATTTGTGAATCCATGTTGACCCCACTGTTAAACACTTTTTCTATTATATGTGTTTTCTGTTTGAGTTGCAAATAATTGAATGTGTTTGTTATGGTAAATAGATGGTTATTTTAATGCATTAAGCTTATGCACTTGTAGAGAAACACTGCTGCTTGGCTTTCCCTTGTAAGCAAAGCATATGCACCTGTTCTCTAGCTTTCTTTTTTCTGTTCTTTGACATCTTTCTATGTTGGCAGGTAGACACTGGTCTTTTTAAGTAGATACATGCATTTAATAGTTCAAAGTGTTTACTTAACTGCTCCCCTTACATTACCTCCTCTTATTTTGATGTTGTAACAGTGCTTAGTAATATCTTTTTTTTTTTTTTTTTGGTTTTTCGAGACAGGGTTTCTCTGTGTAGCCCTGGCTGTCCTGGAACTCACTCTGTAGACCAGGCTGGCCTCGAACTCAGAAATCCGCCTGCCTCTGCCTCCCAAGTGCTGGGATTAAAGGCGTGCGCCACCACTGCCTGGCAGTAATATCTTAAAATACTGTAAGTTGTATGTTAATTTGTTATAGGAATTCTGTTTTCACTGATTTTGTGAATCTTGGTCTTTTGAGAAGCTGGTTTATAGGTATTGGTGATCAATAAATTTTTTATTTGATCACTGCTACTGTACTCCTTTTTGTGTTTCATTTTTCTGAAGAGTTGGAAAATTTTATTTTTTATGTTATATTTTTGATGTCTATCATTTAATTGACTGAAAATTGTCAGCTTATCCCCCCTTTCCATTGCTGTGATTTTTGTGGAAATAATCAGGAAAACTAGTTCTAAATCGTGTTTTCCTTTCAATAGAAAATAAATAAATAAGTAAATAAATAAATAAAAATTTAAAGGTCTTTCAATGAAGCCTTGGCATGGAAGTCATATGTAGACTAGGCTGCCTCTACTTCCTGAATATGATCCTTTTAATGCTTTAGAATTTACTCTTAAAATGACATTATAGTATGGGTTATAGTTTAGTGGTAGAATATGTGCTTATCATGAGTAAAGTTCAGGTTTTAACTCCTAACACCAACAGTACAAAACAGACGACCTCAACAAACCATAAAAGCATTAAACTTTACAGTTACATTACTGATAATTAGCTTTAGCTGGTTCTAGTGGCATGTGCCTATACTCCTGGCTACTCTGAAGACTGAGGCAAAAGTTTTACTTAATTAAACCTTGGGATTGGCTGTCAGCTGGGCAACATAGCAACAAAACATCTCCACAAATAAACAAAAGTGAAGTTTTAGCTCTTAAAGTATTACTGTCTTGCATTTTATATCTTTCCCTTTCTTTTTTCTTTCCCCTTTCAAACAGAAAGAGTAAATACTTTGAATACTTACAGATCCAAAACTTGGTTTATATTATTGCATTATTCTGCCACTCTTGAACGATAATTCTAGGTTCAAAACCCTTTCCTCTCAAAACTGCCTTCCATTAATTTCTAGCATTTACTGTTGAAGATGAAAAATACTAATGTAAGCTAGTACATAGTGTGATTATTGATTAACTTGATGAAATACTGCTAGACCTTACTGGCTTTGTGTGTGTATGCATACACATGTAGCAGGTAGTTTACTATATGGAATTACTTCATGAGTCATCAGGTCCTGGATCTTGAGCTGGCTAGCCTTTACTGTCAGGATTGTACTGGGTCCTTAATTTTTCATTTATATTCCAGATATATTAATTCAAAATCTCAGTTATACTAGATGTTTGAAAGGTTTCTCAGTGCTCTAGGATTGGCGGGGTTAACCTCACCAGTGCTCATGGATTGGCAGAATTACTATGAAAACAGTTTTATTACCAAAAACAATCTACAGGTTAGACGCATTTTCATCATAATTCTAAAAGCATTCTTCGTTGAAAAAAAAACCTAAAATTCATATGGGAGCATGAAGAGCTTTCTATAGTAGAACAATGCTAAGTAGAAAATACAGTGCCAAAGGTTATCACAGCACCTGATCTCAGACTTAACAGAGCATAGCAGCAGAACTAACATGGTGCACAGAAGCAGACACACTGACCAGTGGAGAATAGAGACAGACACACACAGCTGCAGCCATGTGGACATCCACACATAAAAGAATGAAACTAAATCTTACCTAAGTGTAAGCAAGTTTACAATGATACATATATGTGTGAAAATGTCTTAGGAAAACATAGTAGTGGATACAGTAACTAGAACTGACAGAAAGAAAACCAAAAATCACACACTACCTACCCTTGGAGCCTGCTTTTTGGCTGAAAGTGTTACATTGTTTTATCTACTAAAATATTAGATAGTATGTTCTATTGTTTTATGAAGAAAACTGTTCCTATAGTACTTATATTTTTATGTGTGGTGAGGGAACACTAAAGATCATTATGGGATGTGGATGTAACCTGCAGTTAAAGAAGACTTACTATATTTCTTTTCTATCCCATTTACTAGGTAAGTGAAGAATTGGAGTGTACATGTGTGTGTTTATGATTATGTGCTCAGTGTGGGTAAAGAGCACAAACTGATCAGGCACATTTTTTTAAAAAAAGACGGGCTTTCTCTACTGCCTTGGAACTTGTGAAGTAGGTTAGCTGGCTGTCCAGCTCTGTTGGCCTCTACTTGTCTCTACATGTAGCTCTGGGATTACAAATATGCACTACTGTGCCATTTTAATTTTTTTGTTAATGTGGGTGCAGGGATGAAATTCAGGTTCTTCTTCCCCCACTCCCTTTTCTAAACAGGGTTTCTCTGTGTAGTCCTGGCTGTCCTAGAACTCACTCTGTAGATCAGGCTGGACTTGAACTCAGAGATTCCCCCTCCCTCTGCCTCCTGAGTGCTGGGATTAAAAGTGCACACCACCACTGCCAGACCAAATTCAAGTTCTTGCTGACTGAGCTATATTATTGGTCATTTCTTACAAACTATTTGAAGCATTTGTTAATTGAATTTTAAATAACTCAATTAAAAAAAATTCCCTGAATCCAAAATAGAATAAATTAATTTAGTATACAGGTATGAAAGTTTGAGGGTTTCAAAACCCTCAAAAGTTTCAGCACTACAGACTATGTATGGGCAGGTTGTGGAGGCGTGCATCTGATGCCATGGGAAGACTGTGAGTGAGGTTGGGGCCAGTTCCAGGCTAGTTTGAGCTGCCTGTGAAGCCTGCCATCATTCCCCTCATCTTAAATACCAATTTCACATTGCTTTATCTGGTTTCTTAAGATGGGACAGTGTTTTCATATTTATTGTCAGACTTTACCTGTACCCAGGAGGGGTAGATTAGAATAGGTATACTTTAAGAAAAAGATCTAGGAAAAAAAAAAGGGGGGGGGGACTGGGCAATGATGGAGCTCACCTTTAATCCCAGCACTTGGGAGGCAGAGGCAGGCGGATTTCTGAGTTCGAGGCCAGCCTGGTCTGCAGAGTGAGTTCCAGGACAGCCAGGACTA
>BDUI01000877.1:93440-112387 GCA_002335545.1 Apodemus speciosus
GAGAGGGAGAGAGGGAGAGAGGGAGAGAGGGAGAGAGGGAGAGAGGAGAGAGGAGAGAGAGAATGAGCACGGAGCTCCAGGTGCTCACAAAAGAAGTCTCTAGCTCCTCCCTTACACTCTTTTTGTGTCCTCCCTGAACCATTTTTGTGTAGCAGGGATCCTAAGCCGTCTGTAGGGGCCGAACCTATGGTAGAGTAGTGCAAGGCCATCCAGCTGACTTTGCCTTGCTTCACAGAGCAGAGAACACAACACTTCTCTCAAGCAATTTGTCTTAAAATAGGCAGGAACTTTCCATTCTTTCATCATTGCCTATGGAGACTTTTAGAGATACACCCAAACTGTATCTCTTCAGGACACACCTAACTGCAATATCTGACAAATGCAATATGTATTTAATCTTTTACATTTTGTTAACAATTAGCTTTTCTTTGTATAATAATCAAATATCCTGTAACACTATTGGTTTATGTTTTACTAATAAAATGAGAGTAGAAAACATTGTTATGATTTATGATTTAGTTTATGATTTATATTGATCAAAGTATTTCAGATCTGTCACCTCAAAATTAGATGTATTGTTTTTTCCCTGTACTTGGTTAAAATAACCTGTAATACACTGTTGTGTTTTCCCCAACACAGTAGTACACAAATAAGTGTTTGAGAGTGACATAAACATGTGATTATTTTCATAGGCATCAAGCATGATGGAACTATGTGTGATACCTGCCGCCAACAACCAATCATTGGCATTCGATGGAAATGTGCAGAGTGCACCAATTATGATTTGTGCACTGTTTGTTATCATGGAGATAAACATCACTTAAGGCATCGCTTTTATAGGATTACTACACCAGGAAGTGAACGGTAAGGGAAAGAAGTTTTTCTTCATGACTTTTTGTTTCATCCTGTTAGCTTTCAATGTAGATTAGGAAGTAGCTTTTGACAGTTTAGATTTAGTGTTGGGGGAATGAATAGCAGGCTAGACATTGATGATGTGAGAAACTCTGTCAAGGTAGAATTTTATTATATGTGCCTGCCTGCCTTCCTTTCCTTCCCCCTCCCCTATTTTTTCCCCTTCTGTTTCCCCTTTGCTTTCCTTACCTTCCTACACATGGTCTCACTGGCTGACCTCCAACTATTATTATTATTATTATTATTATTATTATTATTATTATTATTATTACTTTACAGATGATCTTATATTTTTTCTCTAGCATGGAGACTTAGCATTGCTGATCAGTTGGAAATGCATGGGCAGCCCACAACTGAGTAATGTTTTCTTGTTACACCCTTAGTGTTATAACTTTCTACCCAGTGAATACTGTGGCCTGCTGATTGAGTCAACAGGCACTTACTAAGGGTAGGGACTGGAGACATGGCTTAGTTGGTGAAGTGCTTGCTGCACATCCATGGGGACCTATATTTGAATACCCAGCACCCATGGAAAGCTAGGCAGAGTGGCACATTTCTGTAATCCTAGTGCTGGGGAGACAGACCGGATGATATTTGGAGCTCTGGCAGCCCATCTAGCTGAACATTGAACTACAGATTCAGTGAAAGATCTTTTCTCAAAAAATAAGATGGAAAAGTGGTTGAGAAAGACAACTAACATTGACCTCTGGACTCCACATGTGCACACACACCTGCACACACAGATACATACATACATGAATACACACACAGAAAGAGAGACTATATGGCAGCTATTGTATTTGTGATTTGAGGATAGTTTTCTTAAGGAGTTTATAATTCAAGAGGAATGATAGATCATGAAGGATTATCATATGATGTTTTAGCGTGTGGTAGGATAGTGTTTTAGTTTTTAGGAGCTATGAAAAGGGCATAATGGGATAATGGGTGTGAAGTTTTAGGTTATGGAGTCTTAGTAGATAGGATACTGCACTTAAATACAGTCAGCTAGAGAGTCACAGCTAGGAGTAATATGGTAATAGAGTTTTGAGACACAGTATCTCATTGCAAATTAAGGCCCTGCACTCAAACTGAGTACTTTGAAAACAGTTACTTTTGCTTTTTGCTTACAACTAAAATTACGGAACGATAGTTTTTTAAATGAATATAACAATAAGGTAACATTCAAAAAACAAAAGTTTGAAATCTGAGTAAAAATCATGTAGATGAGAAAGGGGGAGTGGCCTTGGAGAGATCAGCTGACTCAGATTATTAAGTGAATCTCTTTCATGTTTGTAATACTCATAGGTGTGTAATACTTTGGAGGCAGTATAATGCAGTCAGACCTGTGTCTCAGACTCATTTTTCCGGCATACATGCAGTACTCACAGTGTTTGAGTCATTGCTCATCTTTCACAGATTTTTAAGCTCCCCCCACCCCCCAACCCAGCTTACTGTTCTTCCTAGGTCAGAGCCAAGTATGGTTTATGACTCTTCTGGAGATGCTGTCTGCAATAAGCCCTTACAGAGGACACTTAAAGCCAAAGCCTGAAGTGCCTAGATTAATTCCTGTTCTGATTTCATTGCTTTGTAAACTCTTGTGAACCCGAGCAACATTTTTTGTTATGCCTCAAGTTCCTCATTTGTAAAATGGGCAGTGTAGTGTTGTCTTTCTTTTAAGGTGCTAACACTTACACCCATGTGAATGCTTTTATGTATAGATTACTATTACTTAGTTTTATAAGATTGTGAAAACAAAACTTTTATTTTTAGGGTTCTGTTAGAGTCTCGTAGAAAATCTAAGAAGATTACAGCCAGAGGAATCTTTGCTGGTGCCAGAGTGGTGCGAGGAGTGGACTGGCAGTGGGAAGATCAAGATGGAGGCAATGGGCGTAGAGGAAAGGTGTGCACTTTGTAAAGGTTCACCATCCATGCTAGAGTATTGTGTGTTCAGATTTCTATTGCTGCTGTAAACACTTGTTTTGCCCATTTATTTCCATGCCAGGAACAAGTTTTTAAAATCTTTATTTATTTTTTTTCCTTTTGGAAGAAAGCAGTGTTCCTGCTTACCAGTGTTACTGTTTCTTGAGAAGGCAGTAGGTGTGTTTTACTTCAGGATTCATGTTGCTATTGCCTAGATAGGCCTTCCTGAAGACTCCATTTTTGGGCCAGTCCTTCTTAAGTAGTACCTCATGTTCTTGATTCCTGCTACTAAAATTTTATCTGAGTGGCTGAGGGTATAGCTCAATTAGAGAGCCTTAAGATGTTCCTGGATTTGATTTACAGAGCTGTGAAAAGTATAAACACTATATCCATATGTTTATATTCTATTCTTTTAAAGGTCTGTTACTGACCTTTTTTTTTTTTTTTTTTTTTTTTTGGTCTGGGGATCAAACTAAAGCCCTTGTGCACAAGAGGTGGTCTAGGGCCAGTATTTGGGTATGTTGCTTATATTTATTTTGGATTTCATATTCTTTTAGCTGATAACTGATTACCTAGTCAAACATTGTTGTATATGCTCTTCTGTGTTATATTGGATGGTCAGTGTACTGAAATGAGTAGCACTTGGAAACATACATCTCACCCTCAGGTCCACTTCAGTCATTTGAAAAGCTTGCTTGGGAATAGGACAGAGGTTCAGCTCTGAGTACTGCTTTCCTCCAAGTCAAACCAAACCCCAAGAGAAAGATGAGTCATTACACCCAACCACTGATTTTATCTAAAATATAGAGCATTAAAACAAAATGAAAACCAGACAAGTGTGTTTTACTATTTCTGAATAGTTTATTAAGAAAATAAACTTCTTCCATTTTTTTTTTAATCCAGCAAATTTATTTAGCATGTATTATGTACAAAGGAGCTAAGAAATGAGTTCTTCCTGTCTGGAAGTTTATCTTTTAATTAACAGAGGTAAATGAAAAAAATTGAAATCTGATTTCTTGTGAGAGTGATGTGATATAACAGCCACATTGGTGTCCCCTGAGGTGTTATTAAAAGTGAGCAGTAATAAATGTACTTCATGACAGACTTTCTAAATCAGGATCTTCATTTAAAGATGATCCCTGGCTTTCTGTTGCTGTGACAAGAACACTGACAAAACCAGGTTGGGGTGTGGGACTGTTACTACATCCTACAGGTTATATGTTATGGTCCAGCATCTAGGGAAGCAAGGGCAGGAGCCCAAGGCAGGAATTGAAGTAGAAGCCATGGAGGGCTGTTGCTAATTGGCTTGCTTCCTATCACCTGTTCAGCTTGCTGTTTTTTTACTACCCAGGACTACCCACTCAGGGGTGGCACCACCCTTAGTGGGCTAGGGCCCCCACTTTTAAATCATTAATCCATGAAAAGAACAAAAAGGGGGCCACACAGACTTTGCCTATAGCCAGTCTGATAGAGGCAACCCCTCAATTAATGTTCCCTCTTCCTAGGTGACTCTAGCTTGTATCAAGTTGACAAACAAAAGAACACTAACCAGTCAGCATTTTTGGGAGAATGAGGAAAAGACATAAATAAAATTAGGCATTCCTGAAACTTTGAATTATCACAGTTTTAGTTGGTTGTAGTTTATTGCAAGTTATATTTTAAGAAAAAAATGAGAAAAAAATGAATAAAACCATTTTGTACCCATGTTATGCATGCATACACGCACAGATACACAGTGAATCTGAATCAGAATTACTTATGATAGTGCTAACTATACAACACCAAATACTGATTAACTAGAATCTGAAGGAAGGTTATTGCTACAGATGGATTACTTCACTTTCACTTCAACACCTTACAAGCTTGCTAGGTGAGATTGTACAGTGGTAAGTTGGGCAGAATCCTAATGCACAGTGGAGTAATGTTGGAGTGAATTTAGAAAGATGGTTGCCTCTTTTGAGAGACAGGTGGAGGGTGGCTGTGATGAGGTGCAGTGGGGACCTGAGAAGTCCGGGCTTCACTTTTTAAGACAGTGGAATAATTAGAAGGGTGCTCATTTCTTTTTTTTTTTTTTTTTTTTTTTATTTTTTAAAAGTACGTTTTAAAAGTGTTTATAATACATATAAAACTTTAAAAGAGTATATGGACTTACTAGTAATTTAAAGCATTTCTCATATGGTTCACTAAATCTTAAAAAATGAAATCCTTTTATTTCTACAAAAACACGGCCAAATATTCCACAAACTGTTCTTTATTTCAGAGCAGAAATTAAAGTTTAGTATGTATTTTATTTAAAGTAATATTAGTCTGCTTTTATGTTTTTGAAGTACTAATGATACAAGTTAGAACAGAATGGAAGTGCTGGTGCATGCCTTTAATCCCAGCAATTGGGAGGCAGAGGAAGGTGGATCTCTGAGTTTGAGGCCAGCTTGTTCTACAGAGTGAGTTGCAGGACAGCTAGGGCTACAAAGAGAAACCCTGTCTTAAAAACAACAACAGTAAAAAGTTAGAATGGAGAAAAAAAGTGGTTTGAATTGTGTTGTGAACAGCTCCCTGTTCTTAGTTGTAGACAGACCTAGCTAGAGTGCCAGCTTTGGTTCTCATTGTATGCCAGTTTGTGTACTTGACTATAGACCTTTAGGGAGAAGTTAGTAACTAGTATCTATGTGTATGGGAGCATGTGTTTGTATGTGGTGAGTAAGGAGATGGAGAGAGAGAACAAGTTACAGTTTAACTAGCTAAGTTTAAGAATCAGTGAGTGGGGTGTTGTGTCTATGTGCCCACTATTGCATGCTGTTCTAGCTGGGGTAGCCTGCTTTCTTAACAATTGAGCAGCCCACTGCCACTAATATTCTTTGCAACTTTGGGTTCTAACTAGAAAACAGGCTTATCATTGTTAAAAATTTTWAATTATGTATTGGATAATTGGCTTAAAAGAATATGCTGTGTTCCTAAAGGAATTTAAATTTTGCATTATTCAGTTTCTATTAATATAATTCCTCTGCTTCCTAATTAAAATTTTTTTACAGTGATTTTAGAATGTACTTCATAACTATCAGGTAAGGTCAGATGTGATGACATAAACCTGTAATGCAGACACAACCTTTGTGGTCACCCAGGCTAAATATTGACAGCTTGTCTCAACCCCCACGCTGCCCCAAACCAACAACATCAAAAACACCAGCCTAGGAATACAACACAGTAGTATAGTGCTTGCCTAGCATACAAAAAAGCCTAGGGCCAAGTACCACAAGGGGAAAACAAAAACAACGGCAACACAACCAACTATATAAGTTGGATGGGGTGGTACACATGTCCTGCAGACCTTTCCCTTGGGAGACTGAGGCAGGAGAATTTTGAGTTTGAAGCCAGGGTGGGCTACCCCAGGATATTCTATCTTAAAACAAAATAAAAGTTAAAATTCTGGAAAACTTATACTCTAATGATGATTCAACAATGCTAAAAGTCACTTTTAGCTGATAGGCAAATAAGTATTTTTCTTGATTTTATTATAGATTGATAGATGAAAATATTTTTAAATTTTCAGTATAATTAAACCATCTAACCTCTTTCCATTTTTTAAAGAGTTTTTTTTTTTTTTTTTTCCCACCTTAAATTTTTATTAGGTAACGGAAATCCAGGACTGGAGTGCCTCCAGCCCACACAGTGCAGCATATGTTCTCTGGGATAACGGTGCTAAGAACCTTTACAGGGTTGGCTTTGAGGGCATGGTGAGTAGTGAAGAAGCACACCTGTGAGAACCGGGCCCACGCTGTGTGTGTACTGCTCTCTGTCCCTGACGAGACACATCTGAGCCCTGGGATGCACAGGGATAGGAGGTCCTCATACCTGACGCCTCCCAGCACTGTTTGTCTACACTGCTGAATTGTAAACATGCTTTGGTCATAGTCAAGCTTTGGGCATTTTACTATATGTTATTTTATACATTCTTTTGTAATGTAAGTGTAGTAGATTTATCTCTTACAATCTAACAACAAAAAAAAAAGAATCTGTGGAGTAGACCTGGAGACTAGTATTAAAATGAGGTTGTTTCTGTATTCTATGCTGTAGTAGCTGATAAAAAGTTTAATTATTTTTAAGGAAGTTTTTTTTTTTTTTTTTTAAGTATAGTGTTACTTATTAAATGTGATTATCTTGTGGTACATGCAATCCCACCTAGCACTCCAGAGCTAGAGGCAGGAGGATCTCAAGTTCAAGGCCAGCTTCGGCACATAATGAGACTGTTTCAAAAATAAAAAAACAAGGTAAAGCAAGAAAGTGATAGACTCTGCCTCCGGAGTGCTGGGATTAAAATTGTGCACCATTATCGCCCAACTACCCAATGCTTTATTAATGTTAAATTTTATCATTGGATACAGGGTCACTTAATTTCCTTTCCTTTTGCATATTCATGACTCTCATGCCTCTCCATGCTTTCAAATTGTGAGGATTTTTTTTTTTTTTTTTTTTTTTTTTTTTTTTTTTTAGCCTTCCAACTTGCTAATACTTTGTTTAATATGAAGGTGTATATGCAGTGTGGGTTCGGGCAGTTAAATGAAGAACATATATAGGTGGATGGCTTATGGTGTTAATACTATTATTTAATGAGATGTCTTTTGAGGGTTACCTTTCCCTCTCCATTGCTGCAAGCAGGGTAGCAGCCAGTATGCTTGTGTGTGTTTTGGYCTATTATGGACATATTTCCTTAGGATAGATATCTGGAGGTAGAATTACTGAATCAAATGATTACATTAAAACAATTAATCCCAGCCTTTGTCTGGGACTGGGATTGAGCGACATGTCATGGCTAGTGGCAGGATAGGCTGTTCCAGAGCTGGGTTCTGTGTGTGTGTGTGTGTGTGCCAGTTACCTGCTGTTTACACCAGCTACTCTTAGACCTTTTCTTTTTTTTTTAAACTATATCTTTTGTTTGTCTATTTGTATTTTCTTTAATTCACTTCAAGGTTTTTATAAGTAACACCCAAGATTGCCTTTATGTCCACATTTCTTTTAACACATAATCATAGGTATCGTCTCATTCAGGTACTTAATAAGAATATGTTTTCTTATAGAAATAAGTGGGAAGGCACTAATTAGCCAGATAAATGGGGAAATTACCTGTGAAGGATGAAAGGCTGGGTTTAGTTCCATTCTTCTCTGCTTCTGCAGACTGCTTTGTTTTATAATTTCCCTTCTCGTAGTTGCCTTATAGCTGTAATAAACATGTGAAAGGATCAAATATAGTGAGAGTTTTGGTTTATTTTGGCTAAGGTTATTTTAAAATTTCAGTGTGTTGTTCACAACTCAGATAGTGGGTATTTCTGAGAGTTTATTGTGTGCCATGTGCTTTTGAAAGTACCATAATGTTGATGGGCCAGTGCTGACTATGGACTTTAAGATTAGATAGCTGAAAGTACATAAGGTCTTTCTGCAGATGAGTTTTCTGCTCTAATAGATGTTCTGAAAGTAGAGCTGACTTTGSCTTTCTCAGCACTGCCTCTGCCACCATGCTAAGTGGGGCCGGTCTGCTTCCTACTGTGCCTTATTCCAAGATTTTTTTTTTTTTTTTTAATTATTACAAGTTTTAATGGATGACTTTTTTGGTTTCTTTTCTTCTTAGTCTGATCTCAAGTGTGTCCAGGATGCCAAAGGAGGTTCTTTCTACAGAGATCATTGCCCTGTGCTAGGTGAGTTAACAGATAAAGAACATTTCCAAATAATAAGTCAGGTTCATAGAATTAGTATAATGTCTCAATTGAACAGGAAAAAATTATCATTAAAGTTATATAGAGAAATACTTAGTTTTTAGTTTTAAAACAATTATTTCTTTTTATAATTTTTTTAGGCTCAGAATGAATTGTCATGTCTTCGGAATTGATGTATTATTTGTGTCATAATGTGTATTTAATATACTTTTAACTGAACTTACACCATGGAAATTTTTTTGTATTAGGTTATATCAGTGTTGTATCTTCCATACTACTGAGGAAAGAATTTGACCATTTCGTGATTATAAATACCTCACACTTACTATAAGATTAATTTCTTAGTAAAAGAATAGCTACAAGATCAAGGTAATATAGTAAATATAATTCAAGGGACATATTTGTTTTTAAAGAGTAAAGAAGCCAATTCTGCTTTTGTTTACAAACTGGCTATTGTTGCTGTATTGTGATTCAGTCTCCAAGCACTGCCCTCCCTGATAGTGTGTGAGCTTTAATTTGACTTGCCTTTTTGTTAAAACATATTGTCTTTCAGCATACTTTTCTTTTTAAAGGAGAGTGTGAGTAAATGCACATGCTTTTGGCTAGCTCTTATTTTCTTGCTTTCTTTTGTGCCTTTATAAGTGAAGTATGGACTCACATGAACATTTTGATCCCTCAGTGGAGTGTTTTATGATTTTAAATCTTGGTCCCAGAATTTTTATTTTTAATTGACTTTAGACAAAAATGCAGATTTTTTTTGTTAAAAATACTAAGCACATTTGTGGAAATCTAGGTTTCCCCTTTAGAGTCTATATTTAGTTACTATGGTTACCGGGGCTCAGGTGCAGTGCATCCAAATGAACTGTGTTATTATCTTTCAGAATGATGTATTTATTTTTATTTAATGTATATGAGTACACTGTTGCTGTCTTCAGATACATCAAAAGAGGGCATCTGATCCCATTACATATGGTTCTAAGCCATACGGTTGCTGGGAATTGATCTCAAGACTTCTGGAAGAGCAATCAGTGCACTTAACTGCTGAGACATCCCTCTAGCCCCCAGAACTCTATATTCTGATGTAGGATTGGTAGTCTTTCATACATTTTGCTTCTTCTTAATTTTTATGAGTGACTATATTGTTAGAAATTTCTTGTACTTGGTTTGTGGTTTTGCAGATCAAGCCCAGTACCTTACAAGAGGTGCAGCACTCAGCTTCATGTACCTTGGTAGCTTATGAGCTATGTTGATTGACTTTTTGTGTTTGAGAACTCTGTTCTAAAATCTTATACTCACATGATTACAGTTAGTTTTGGGGTCTTGTAGCATAGCATAGTGACTTTAGTTAACAGTAATGTCTGTTTTGCTCTCAAAATAGCTAAAAGAGAATTTGTAATGCTTTTATCATAAAGGATACATATTTGAGGTATGGATATGCTTATTGTTCTTATTTGCTCATTACACATTATATGTATCTAATAAAATATAGTATATCCATGAATGTATACAACTATCACATCATTTAAAAATAAACTATTTGATAAAAAGTTTCTAAGGGAATACTATGAATAGCTGTTGGTCAATAAATGGCATAAACTAAATGTAAAAAACAGACTCTTACACTAAAACACTACAACTAATTAGAGAAGATTAAAAAAAGAAATGGAAAATTTCTTTTCTTTCTCTCTCTCTGTCTTAGCAAGGGTTTCTGTTGTTGTGACGAAACACCATGACCATAAAGCAAGTTGGGGAGGAAAGGGTTTTATTCAGCTTACACTTCCAGATCGTAGTCCATCATTGAAGGAAGTCAGGACAGGTACTCAAATAGGACAGGAACCTGGAGGCAGGAGCTGATGCAGAGGCCGTGGAGAGGTGCTGCTTGCTAGCTTGCTTTCCATTTCTTGCTCAGCTTGCTTTCTTATAGAACCAGCCCAGGGATGACTCTACCCACAGTGGGCTATCACACCTACCCCTCATTGGTCACTGACTGACACAGTGCCTTACTTTCACAGAGGCATTTCCTCAACTGAGGGTCCTTCTCTGATGACTATAGCTTGTGTCAGGTTGATACACAAAACCATCTAGTATAACTTAACCAGTCCAGATAGCAAGGTAGTGATCGCACAAACATGAATGAAGTTGCATACTGCAGTGACTGCCTTTTTTCATTCATTAATTTTGTTTGAAATTACAGGTGAGCAGAATGGCAACAGGAATCCTGGTGGATTGCAGATTGGTGACCTGGTAAATATAGACCTTGATCTAGAAATTGTCCAGTCTTTGCAGCATGGTCACGGAGGATGGACTGATGGCATGTTTGAGACTTTAACTACAACTGGAACCGTCTGTGGCATTGATGAAGATCATGACATTGTAGTACAGTATCCAAGTGGCAATAGGTTGGTATTGTTTCCTGGGTTTTTGATGACAAAGTTAACACACAGAGATAAGAGCCTTAAAGAAAGAAAATACTATGCTGAAACTCAGAGTTTATTGAAGTTAGTTCTTAGGCAATTGATAACAAATTAAGAGCATGTGGGTAAAGCAGTGAGGGGCGTGTGTGTGTGTGTGTGTGTGTGTGTGTGTGTGTGTGTGTGTGTGTGTTCATATATTTATGATAAAAGCTTTTTACCTTTAAAATGTGGTGGCATGGTAGTTCACACTTGTAATCTCAGCACTGAGCATATTGAAATAGGATTATTGCAACTTCAAAGTTGCAATGAGTGGTGGTTTGAATGAGAAATGTCCTCCATAGGCTCAGATTTGAACATCCGGTCCCCATTTGGTGATGATGTTAGGAGGTGGAGCCTTGCCGGCAGAAGCACTCAGTGATGGCAGGCTTTGAGAGCTCATAGCTCCCCTACTTCCAGTTTGCTCTGCTTCCTTTGTGTGGTTGAAGTTGAGATCTTCCAGCTTCCTGTTGCAGCTGCCTGCTGCCATGCTTCCTCCACCATTATGGATTTTCTCTGCGACTGGAACCTAAAAATATACTTTTTGTTCTATAAATTGTTTTTGATGCTGGTATTTTATCACATGAATAACCTGAATAAAAGCAATTCTATGTGTTATTAACATTAAGTCCAAAGTTAGCTAAGTTATTCTTTGTTCATGGTACACTGTAACAGTCTATTGTGGATGAAGAGCAGTAACATTACAGTTCCTTCAGCTCATATCTCTGGGATCCTCTCAGCAGCACAGCTGCTTTTCCTTGCTTTAGACATATGCATGTCCCTTGGTCTTGTTAGCAGTCTAGTGTGGCATGCATGGGCAACTGCGCCCATTGTAGGACTGCACGCTGTTCCTCCTTTGTACATTTTTCATACTGCTTCCACATGTGGTGGGTAGCTTTCTTCTTTTTGTCAGTAGATTTCCTCCTTTGTCAGTAGATTTTACTCCTTTACTGCCTGCACATATCAAGTTTATCAGCTTTGACCTTTTCCCTCTACACTTCATGGTTTGAAGTTTCCTACTATCTGTTAAAATTATTATTGACTCTATATTTTTATTTCAAGTTCTTGGAGGCTTAGTATATACCTTTTATTTTATTTTGGACCTTGTTAAAAGCTGTAGTTAAAGGCAGTAGCTAATATGAGTGTCTGACTTTTTTTTTTTTTTTTTTTTTTTAACAATAAGAGAGGGGTTTTATTTACAATAAGGAAAACTGCATCAAGTTGTTTGCCTAAGTATGGAATCTTCTGTGATAATATCCAAGTATTTTTTTGTGTGTGCATGTGAATGTTTGTTAGTTGTGTTTTGGGGACATGATCCTGATATTTAGCTTAGGCTTCCCTGGAACTCACTCTGTAGCCTTGACTGTACACTAACTCAGTCATCCTCCTGCCTTGCATCCCTTGCCCCATGCTGGGATTTCAGCCATGTACCACCACCACTAGCTGTATATTCAGATCTTCAAGGTGTACACAGTGGTTATCAGTGGATACAGAAATATTTTAGAACATATTAGGTCAGAAAAAAAACATGAAAGGACAAATGTAAGAGAGTAGGAAGCACTTTATGTAGAGGGAGAGAATTAAGTCCATACTTCTGTGTTTAGGTGCTGTTGTAAGACATGTTTTCCAATGTAATTTTGGGAGATAAAGGACACTGGCTGATGAGAAAGAATAGAATTTTGTGTATCATTCTTTAAAAAATTTCTTTTTCTCTCCGTGTGTGTGTGTATGTGTGTGTGTGTGTGTGTGTGTGTGTGTGTGTGTGTGTGTATACGTGTGTACTTACATTGAAGTCAGAGGACAACTTGCAGGATTTTTTTCCTTCTTTCTATTATAGGCAGTTGCAGGGTTTAAATTCAGGTTGACAGGCCTGGTGGCAAATGTCTTTAGTTGCTAAGCCACCTTGCTTATCCCTGAATATGATTCTTAACTATTCAGAGACCCTTTTCCTCTGGGGTTGCTTTAGAAAAAAATTTACTTGCATGGTTGTAATGTTTTATTTATTATTTACGTGTATATGTGTCTGCATGAATTTAAGTACACCATATATGTGTAGGAGCCATTGGAGGCCAGAGGAGGGCTTTGGACCCACTGGAATTTACATAAAGGTGGTTGTAAGCCCCCAATATGGATGCTGGGAACCAAACCCAGGCCCTCCGCAAGAGTGTGTTTAACCCAGTGGTTCTCAACCTTTCTGATGTTGCCACCCTGTAATGCAGTTGTTCATGTTGTGGTGACCCTCAAACATAAAATTATTTCACAACTGTAATTTTGCTACTGTTATGAATCCTAATTTAAATGTCTGATATGCAACCCCTAAAGGGTAGTGACCCATGGTTGAGAAACATTGGCTTAACCACAGCCCTAACTTGCATGTGACCAGGTGTTTTTTTGTTTGTGTGTTTTACTGTAGTCTGATCTTTTAGATTCTCTTACTCCAGATAAGCACTTGGATTTTGAACAATGCATAAAATGCAAATAATTTGGGAATTTCTTTGACAAGGTAACTTTTTTTGAACTGGAGTCCAGTGTTAACTGGAGTTGTAGTTAAGTGGAGTGTGTTGTGTATGTTTTGGTACATTTGTTTGATGAGATACTGAGTAGTCAGGAATATGATAGTGGCACAGAGAAATGCTTATGTAAAATAAAGAAGCCATCATTTTGGATTAGGGACATAGCTCAGTTGTCGAGTGTTTAGCTGGCATGAATGAAGCCTTGAGTTCAATCCCCATCACTGCATAAATATAATGTATGGCACATGTCTGTGATCTGATCATTTGAGATACAGAGGCAGGAGGGCAGAAGAGTAAGATTGTTCTCAGTATTTTTGAGCCTAGCCTGGGCTATATGAGATTCTGTCAGAACAAAAATAAAAAACAAAATAAATTTGATTTGTGTGTGTTTTTGGGAAAATGAACCCAGGGTTTTGTGAGGTCAGACAATGACTATCACTGAGCCCCAGACCAGATTTTTTTTTTTTTTCTTGATACAAGGGTTACAATTATGGAAAACACTTATGCACAGCAAATTAAAACTAGATAGTCTGTGAAATTGGCAATGGTATAGGGTAGTGATTTCAATCTTCCTAATGCTGGGATCCGTTAAATACAGTTCTTAATGTTGTGGTGATACCAAACCATAAAATTATTTTGCTACTATTTCCATAACTGATTTTGCTACAATTATGAATCATAATACAAATATCAGATATACATAGGATATCTAATATGCAACTCTCAGAGGGGTCGTGACCCACAGGTTGAGAATCCCTGATATTTGGATTGGATATGCTTGGTAGGGAATTTGGATAGAACAGAATGGTAAATACATATATGCGATCAGGAAACTTTCTTAAACTGCTCTGAAGAAACCAACTCTGTGCTCAGTGAGGTACGGACAGTGATGTTCTTTATTATATATACTGGTAAACATCAAAAGTTAGATTTAAAAAAATTCAGAATGTAATTGCAGATGTTTGCTTTATTATTTTGAAGTAATGCAGTGCTTTTCTCCCTGCAGTGTTAAAAGATATATTGAGTGAATTTACTTGTTCTGAGCCTGGTTCTGCTTTTGTAGATGGACCTTCAATCCTGCTGTTCTCACTAAGGCAAACATTGTCCGAAGTGGGGATGCTGCACAGGGTGCAGAAGGAGGTACCTCACAGTTTCAAGTGGGTGATCTTGTGCAAGTTTGTTATGATCTGGAAAGAATTAAACTTCTCCAAAGAGGACATGGTGAATGGGCTGAAGCAATGCTTCCAGTAAGTATATAGTTTGGGGAAAACTATTATACTGTGCTTATAAAATTAATCAATTAGCTAATTAATTAAAGCAAATTAATTTTAGAAAAAAATTGGAATTGAAAGTTATATAAAAAAATCACTCAATAATCACTCAATATAATTGCAAAGAAAGGCTGTGCACAGAAAACTGACAAAAGCTAAAGTCAAGCAATTCAAAATAAGCTAAAATAAATTAAGAATATGCCAAGATACAGAAGAAGGAAAGAATAGGAACAAGGTGTTAGAACACAAGAAAGAATTCAAAAGAAGAAAAAGGTCATTTAAAAAATGATGATTGGCTAAGGAGATGGCTCATGCTACCAAGCAAGCATGAAGGACTGATTCCTTCATCCAGAACCATGTAAAAGTCATGCCTCTGTAACTCCAGCATTGGGTAGCAGAGAGGGAGCAGCATGTCGGTGGAGCTTGCTGGCCTGCCAGGCCAACAAATGGGTAAGTGCCAGGGTCCATAAGTTGGTGAGGGGGAGGGAAAGAGAAGGGGTTGGGGGGGAGGAAGGGAGGGAGGAGGGAAAGAGAGAAAACAACTTGACCCTGTCTGAGATGATAAGGTAGAGGCTAGGGAGAAGTGGTTCAGCATGTAAGGGCTGATGATCTGAATCTATCTTCAGGACCCACATGATAGGAATTGCTTCTTAAAGTTGTCCTCTGACCTCCACTTACACCATGTCATACGTACATGTACAAACATGCACACTTGCATTCTTACACACACAGTAAATAAAAGTGTAATTTAAAAATGAAGTGGAGAGTGATAGTGGAAGACATCTGGTTTTTGGCATCCAAGTGAGTGTGTGTGTGTGTGTGCTTGAGCATGGACTTCTTCATGAACTTATGTACCACACACAGATACACATAAATACTACCTACATATGCACAAAAGCCTTTTAAAAAGTGATGATTAAGCTGGGTGGTGGTGGAGCACGCCTTTAATCCCAGGACTTGGGAATCAGAAGCAGACAGATCGATTGAGTTCGAGGCTAGCAATAGTCTACAGAATGAGTTCCAGGACAGCCAGTGCTAAACGGAGGGGGGAAAAAGATGATGGTTAAGTTGGAAGGAACATACGACAAGTAATTACCACAGATAATACCTTTGGAGCAAGAGAAGCATCAAAAAAAGCATGAAGAATTTAAATATGAAAAAGATAAAGTATGTTCCACAGAAAATGACATGTAGAGAATATTTGCTATATTCATATGTAAGCCCCACAAAAGGTTTTAAACAGATAAAATTCTTTTTTGGTTTAAATAACATCTTGTGAATGCCAGCCAGCTCTCTGCCACTAAGCTAACATTTGTAATTCCGGCTAAATGTTGTTGAAATTGAAAACAGATTTGAGGCTGAACTTGAAAGGGAGGGCACATACCCAGGAACCTACTCGGATAGAGTGACAGAGTCTTTGAGGATGGGAAACTTTCTTCCGACTGCTAAGAAAAAAGGTCAATTAAGGAAAAAAAATGTATATTTAGCCAGTGACTTAACTCTAAGGGTTGTAAATTGCTTTGAGTATGTAAGAATTTAAAGGCCCTGTTCCCATAATCCTGTTCTAGATAATCTACTAAAGAATGGCACACTGATACAATCCAGGTGATTGCTTGCCAGCTGGTCATGCTGTGTGTTTGTTTGGTTAATTGTTTGAAAGGGCAACACATACAGTGATTATAGATTCTAACAGCATAGCTGCAACTGTCAGAAGTGGAAATGAGGAAACATGAGAAGTATAAAAGTTTGTTTGTTTTTTAGCTGTGTTAACTATCACAAAATACTATTATATAAAATTATTGAAAGCCTGGTGTGCAATAGTTGCAAATAGCAGCCTCAGTGATAGCGCTTGTTGCTCATGTGGCACGTTGCTTGTGTGAGTTGCCCTGAGGGAACTTAAGACAGTTCTGGTGGGTATGCCTATTTTTTTTTTTTTTTTTTTTTTATTCCAATGCTGTTCTCCAGGTAGGCTCTAGACAGGGATCCTAAGGACAAGGATTCACATTGGCCAGGTCATGTTTATCTGCACCAAAAATAAGGCACATGGTTAGTGACCTGTAGAAAGCCAAGGTCAAGTTCCTGGCCACTGGGACATCCATACCTAAAAGAAGTGGGACTTCACCACATTTAATGAATTTGAAGACATGGTAGCTGAGAAGTGGCATGTTCAAGATGCCCATGAGATCAAATATATCTATCCCCAGTTATTGTCTTCTGAACAGCTGGTAAGGCCCTGCATTCCTGAGGGCCTCCACTGTGTGGGAATTCTATACTCCACTAGTCATGCTCATTAATAAATATTATATCCAGTCTGCCTGCCTTCATTTATTTGCTTGCTTGCTTATTTATTTATTTATTTGTTTGGTTTTTTTGAGACAGGGTTTCTCTGTGTAGTCCTGGGTGAGCTAGAACTCATTCTGTGGACTTGGCTAGCCTTGAACTCAGAGATCTCACCTGCCTCTGCTTCCCAGGTGCTAGGATTAAAGGTGTATCACTGCTGCCCAGCTCTAGTCTGCTTTTTAAAAGTGCGTGTGTGAAGATGTAGGGAAAGGGATGGGGAGGTGTATGTAAGAAGAACATACAAATAACTAACTTCAATATTGTTCATACTACAGAATAGACATATTCATGTATATGAGTCTTTTTTTTAAAAATAGAAGTAAGGAGATATATGGTCACATTTGTATTTATATAAAAATATTAATTAAATATAGCTGTTAAGGACAATATAAATTTATCTTTAAAAATGGTAACTGGAGATTTAAACTCAGTTGTACAGTGCTCACAACTAGCTCACTATAGTCCGTAGCCCCAGGTTCAGGAGATCTGTGGCCCTTTTTTGGCCTCTGTGGGCAACTTCACCCTTGTGGTTCACATTTATGTACTTAGGCATGCATGCATGCATACATGTAAAATACAAAATAATCTTTAAAAAAAAATAAAAACATGATAAAAGTAAAACCCTATTTCTGACTTCTGTCCATGAAGAAGCCTATAAGTAATGAGAAGGTAGTAGCAGTAACCATCTTAGTATAGGTTATGATTTCAAATAACTTTCTCCTACTAAAGAAGAAAGTTAGGTGAGAATGGGCCTTGTACCAGACAGCAAAAAAAAAAAAAAAAAAAAAAAAAAAAAAAAAAAAAAAAAAAAAAAAACATATCAGGGTTTGTAGAGTTGTACTCAAAGAATGAACAACAGTGAACTTGAAGAGTTCTCACTGACAACATACAGAAGGGTAGAAAAGCCTGTTTAGCTATACCAATTAGCAGAATTCAGTTTGTGAGTCAGATAATCCCATTTCTTCATACTATTTATAATGAGGAAAAAAGCATATAGACTTTGAAATTAAAATTTTTTTTTCTTGAAAAATTTACTTTGTTTTTTAGGGATTATTTTGTGTCTTTAAGTGTATATGCATCATGTATGTGCCTAATACCCAGAGGTTGGAAGAAGGCATCAGATCCCTTGGAACTGGATTATGGATGGCTTTGAGCCACCATGTAGGTGCTGGGAATTGAACCTGGTCCTCTGCAAGACCAAATGCTCTTAATCACAAACCATCTCTCTAGCCCTTAAAGTTTATTTTTTACGTTTGTCTTTCTGTGGATCTGTGCATGTGTGCATGTGAATGCACATGCCTCTGTAGTCTAAAAGGCCTCACATCTCCTAATGTAATAGTGCTACAATTACAGGTGATCATGAGACAACCATAGCGGGTGCTTCGAACCTAACTTAGTTACTCTGCAAGAGCAGTATGTGCTCTTAACTGTTAACTCGTGAACTTTGAATCTTCATTTTAAACAAACTAAAAAGTTGTTTATGTGACAGCTGATATTTTATGTTTTATGATACAGAATTGCTGATAGTGTTTAGTGGGTAGATAATAGTATAGATCTGTTAATAATGTATGTTTTGTATGTATAGGCTGATATAATCTTGTAATGGAGAATAGGTGGGGGAATATATGAAGATTGGCCATGAGCTGATAATTATTTTTAGCTATTGGAGAGTACATGAAAATTCAGTATACTCTTAGCTACTTTTGTTTACAGATTCCCATAATAAAACATCAAAGGGCAGATTAAAAAGAAGCAAACACATTTTATATAGTATTTATTAAATATTATATATGTATAGATATATTTATTACATTTTATATTTTATATTTATTAAAT